>JAKLNC010000417.1:0-22954 GCA_022813145.1 Barbatosphaeria neglecta
CGCTACGACCGCGGCGGCCGCGGCGGCTCCGGCAGCTCTAGCGGCGGGCCCGGCGGCCCTGCCGACGTCTGCTCTCCGGTCTCGGACAACGCGGCCCCCCCGCGGCCGGCCGAGGGTGCCGGGGACGCCGGCGACCCGCACGAGGAGATCGAGCGGCTGCTCGGCGCCGGCACCAGCCTGGACAAGCACACGATGGACCGGCTCTTCGGCACCGTCGTCGGCCGCCTCGAGGTCTGCTGGCACGAGCCGGGCGCCGACCAGCGCGCCTTCAGCCGCCTCCTCGCCCGCCTGCGCCTCTTCGACAGCCACACGTTCGACACCGTCATGACCAAGTGGCTCAAGAGCCTCCGCGTCAGGAAGGTGCGGCCGTCCCTGCTGCAGATCTTCCCCATGCTCATCAGCCTCGGCTGCCTGACCCTGCCCGTCCTCTTCTCTACCGTCGCCGACGACGCCTCCTCGGCCGCGAGAAAGACGAAGCTGAAGCCCACCGAGCCGAGCGCCCCCGGCAACGAAACCGGCACCGGCACCGGCTCCGGCCTCGGCCTCAACGGCCCCGCGGCGACGGCGCCGGTGCAGTCCTCCTGGCACCCGCGATACGTGCAGGAGGTGCTCCAGCTGCTGGTGACGCCCGTGACCAGCCACCCGCTCCTGACCGCCGACGAGTGCTACCGCTTCTCGCTCGAGCAGAGCCAGGCGCCCGCGGCGTACACGCACGAGGTCGCGGCCCTGATCCGCAACGCGCTGGCCGAGTACTCGCTCTGCCGCCAGACCGGCGCCGACGCCGGGCTGCCCCTGGACCAGCCGGAGACGCAGGACCGGCTGCTGGGCCTGTTCCAGGCGCTCGTACTGGCGGACCCCGCGGCCCTGTCGCGCGCCCTCGTCGTCGGCGACGCCCACCCGGCCGTCGGCCGCCTAGTCGAGGCCGCCACCACCAAGCTACTGCTGCCCGGCGGCCCCGACGACGCGCACATCTCCTTCGACCAGGTCCTGGGCCGCGCCAACGAGCTCACGCTGCCCTTCTGCCAGCTCAAGCTGACGGCCAGCCTGGCCGCCGGCGACACCAGCGGCGCCAGCCCCGCCGAGCGCCTGCACGCCCACCTAGAGCTGTTCGCGTCCGCCATGGACCGCGCCATCGACGTCGGCAACATCGAGTGGACCGGCCTGTTGTCCTGCCTCGGCCCCGAGGTCACGCAGCACCTCAAGAACCGGGCCCAGGCCCGGCTGTTCGACATGCTGCCCTCGGCCCGGAGCGCCGACGCGCCCGCGCCCTCGCCCGCGCCCACCCCCGCGTCCGCGCCCGCGCCCGCGCTGCACGAGACCCTCCCCGTCGCCCAGACCCTCCTCACCGTCGTCGAGGTCATCGTCCGCGGCGGCTCCATGGGCCGGCCCCCGCAGATGGTCACCGCCATGATCGACAAGCTGACCGACGTGTGGGAAATCGTCCTGGCCGGGGACGCCGGCGCCCGCGACGCCGCCCTGCGCCACTGGCTGCCCCTGATGCTCATGTACATCACCCTGCACACCGCCACCTTCGACACCTCCAAGGCCGGCCACGAGCTGCGCGCCCGCGCCGCCATCGTCCTCTCCGGCATTCTGCAGGAGCTGGACCTGCTGCCCGTCGGCACCCTGCCCGAGGACGACCTGGTGCGGCTCAAGGACCGCGTCTTCGACCTCGCCCTCCTCCTGGTCGACAACCTCGGCGACGACGTCCGCCTGCAGTGCGTCCGCCAGCTGCGGGACGTCACCGCCGACAGCCGCGTGCGTTATGCCTTCTCCTTCGCCCCCCTGCCCGGAGAGAGCCTCGCGCTGCTTCACCGGGACAAGCCCGTGCCGCTCGCGCCGCCCGCACTGCCCCCCTCCTCCTCCTCCTCTTCCTCCTCGTCGGCGGCCGCGCGGTCCGCGAACAAACCCGTATCGGCGGTTTCCGGTCTGCCTCCGCACGTGCCGATCCCGCCCCTGGCGCCCGCGAACGCGCCCGCGACCGCGTCCTCGACCGCGCCTTCGAGCACGCCCACGACCGCGGCGGTCTTGTGGGCGCAGCACCCGACACCCCTGGTCCTGCCGCCGGAGAGGCTGTCCAAGATCACCTTCAAGCGGTGGGAGATCATCAGCGATTCCAACCCGACCATCCAGGACAACGACTCCAGCCTGAACATGACCCTCTTCGAGGCCATCAAGCTGCGGCGATGACGAGCGCGCCGGGAGAGCGAGAACGAGTGCGATACTCACGAGGACGACGCGCCGCGTAGGCTAGGACGAGCATGCTCCGATCCTACATACATAGTAGTCTTACTGTTTTTTCTTCTCTCTTATCCCCCCGTCATTACATAGCGAAGCGATTCCTCGCATAGGTACTCCGGTATGGAGCGAAACAGCATAGGTCTTTCTGTCAGCGCCGCTGTCCCGGTGTGGCCATTCTTCTTCTTCATCTTTCATCCTTTTCCCCCTATTTTTCACGTTACTCCTGCATCATGTGTATAGTCTTCCTCCCTTTTTTCCCTCATGCCACGAGCAGCCTCCTCCCCCTTTGTTTTTTTTTTTTGTTTTTTTTGGTGCCTTATGCTGTGACGTAACTTAGAAGGACGGGTTAGCATGAGCATGGCACGGCGCTGTCTGGTTTCCTCAGGGGCTTTCCGGCACGGTGGGCGGATGGGAACCGGGGCTGGCTGGTCGAGTACGAGTATCACGTCGGGAGGGAGAGGGGGAGTTCAGAATAGAGTTAGAAAAATATCGTCAGAGGGGTAAGTGGGTGAGTGGGTGATGGAGTCGGCCCGGATGAGGCTGCCGGGAAGGAAACCCGATGCACACGCATGTACGTCTTCTCTGTACTCGTATCCTTTTTTTTCTTTTTTATTCCTTACCGGTTATGTGTACAAGGTATGAATGAATAATGGCTAGCGGTGTGGGGGGGTGGCCGACGAGCGAAACGTGCATGATGGCTGTGTTTTGATATATCCTGGCGTGGGAGTAAAGGATCCCCCCCTCCGAGCCATAGCGTTTCGCATCGCGAGATTCACGAAGCCTGCCACTAGGTCATTCCCCCTTTTTTGTACCTCGTCCTCGATCACACACGTATGCGCCCGATGTGTACTAGCAGCTTGAACTTATACCTACCAGGTAGGAGATAGAGATACGGAGGTTCCTTAGGTATTCTTTTTTCCATAGTCCAGTAGTTCAGGCCGCCGTAGTTCAACACTGCCATAGAACGGGAGGTAGCGTGACCCAGATGAGGCGTTCCTCTTTTCTTTCTTTCCAGATGTGTGGTAGACCGCGGGTAGATGTACATATGTTGCGTACATGTTACTCCATCGGAAGCTTGTCCAGATAACAGATCCCAAACCCCAAATCTCAAATCCCACTTCCCAAGTCCCGATCCCCAAACCCAAAACCCAAATCAACCACAATGTCATATCGCCCGAGATGGCGAGTAGCAGGTATCTACCAGGTAGTATATCGTACAGGCAGTCCCTCGCAGGCAGTCCCTCGATCAGCTGTCGGGGGGAACACGCGCGCAGAGAAGAGGTATCTAAGAGAGACTAGAACAAAAGAAAAAATGGGGCTGTACGGCCGTTAGAGAACTAGAAAATGACGAAAACAGAGTGTATGTGACACGGAAGCTTCCAACGCCCGCCCATGCATCGCACCATTTTTTTGTAGGAGAGAGAAAGCGGCTACGGCAAGGGGCAGCGCTAGAGGCAGCTCTAGAGGCAGCTCTAGAGGCAGCTCCTGAGGCAGCTCTTGAGGCAGCTCTTGAAGCAGCTCTTGAGGCAGCTCTTGAGGCAGCTCTTGAGGCAGCTGAGGCAGCTCCGAGGTAGCTGAGGCAGTTCCGAATCAGCTGAGGCAGCTCTGAGGCAACTCCGAGGCAGCTCGTCGAGATGGAGAAAAGAAACAAGAGAAATCGAAGCGAGGGAATTCTCGTATACAGTACGCCGAATCGTTAGCCCCAGATGGGGACGCCCCGGTAGGCGGGTGAGTTGTAGCTGTGGAGGATCCGGTAAGGAGGCTGGGCAGGAGCGGGATAGCCGGACCGCGACGATCCCATGCTGCGGTTGCGGTGGTGGCCGCGGAGCACGTACGGCGGGAAGCGGCCGTACTGCTGATCCCACTGGAGGACCGCCGCGGCGGCGGCGCTCGGCGGGTTGCTCCAGGGGTCGTAGTGCTGCTTCGCGCTGCCGGCGGGAGCCTGCGGATAGCCGGCCAGGCCGCCCCAGGCCTGCCGCTGGCCGTTGCTGTAGCCGTCGTAGCTGGCGCGGTGCCGCAGCGGGGGGGCGGCTGCTGCGTCCGGACCACCCGGTCGGTACGGCTGTGCGCTGGCGAGGCCACGAGACGAAGAGTTGTTGCTGTAGTCGAACGAGCTGCGACGCGACGACCCGTGGTCGGTCTGCACCTCCCAGTTAGGCGCGCGGTTCGGAGACAGCGGCGACGTGGGATCCCGGAGGCGCATCAGCGACCGGCGAGGATTCATCGGCGGGATGGGCGGCGGCGGCTGCGACGGCTGCGGTGGCTGTGGCGAGGCTGCATCTTCTCTGGGGAGCGGGGCGCTGTTCTGCTGATATGAAGGATAGCTGTGGATGCTTTCGCAGCTGCTCTTCCGAGACAGCGACAGGGACCGGGCGGCCGGGGGGGTGGACTGCGGCCGGAGCGGAGGCGGAACGCGGAGCGAGCCGGGCCTCCTCCGGTCCGCCGTGGCCGGCAACATGTTCTTCCGCGGCGGCAGCATCTCGGCGAAGAAGGGGCTGGGCAGATCGGGAGAGAGCGAAGCCGTCTCCGCCGTCATCGACACGGCGATCGACAGGCCCCCGCCCAGGCCCCCGCCCCTCAGCTGGACGCTCCTCTCGAGCTGGGACGTCATGCTCTGGGAGCGGCCGGTCGGAGAAAAGTAGACGTCCCGCTCGTCGTGCATGGCCAAAAAGGCCGCGTCGTACGCGTTGTTGCCCAGGCTGTTGTTGACCGAGCTGTACGTGGTGAGCTCGGCCTCGATCTCCAGGATGTTCTCCGGCGACGTTGCCGACGGCTCGATCCTGGCCTGCCGTTCCCTGCGGTGCGTCTCCTTGCGGTTCGCCTCCTTGTTCGTCTCCTTGCTCGCCTCCTTGCGGTCGGTCTCCTTGCGGGCCGGGACCGGCTTGCGAGGGATGGTCTTCTTCAGCGGGATCGCCGACACAGCCGCCTGGGCGGCCTGGGCGGCCTGGGCGAGGGAGGACGGCACGGCCTGGAACGTGTGCCGCCGCTTGGGGAGGGGCAGGTGCAGGTGCAGGTGCTTGGGGGCTTGGCCTACGGCGGGCAGAACGGGGACGGCCGGAGGCTGCGCGTCCACGCTGTTGCTGCTGTTGTTGCCGTTGTTGTAATGGCCCACCTCGAGGCTCCCCACGCTGAAGATGGTCTTGAGCGTGTCCTTGCTCCGCTGCGTCTTCAGCGCCAGCCGCTTCGTGGTGATGGGGAAGAGGCCGGTGTGCTCGTGGAGCTTGGCCTCGACGTGCTGCGGGACGGACGGGATGTCGGCCCTGTCGTCGACGTGGGTGGCGTGGACGGTGGGCGGGCCTTTGGACTGGCCCACGCCGGAGAGGCTGAGGAGCCTCTGGAGCTTCCCCGGCCGGTGGGATCCGCTGCCGATGCTCAGCGCCGAGGCCGACACGTCCGACTGGGCGCTGGCCGGCGAGAGGGGTGTCGGGGTTGCGTCCGGAGACCGCGGCTCGCCCTCTCGGTCTCGGGCGCGCGCGCTGTTGATCGGAGGAGGGGGGTGGCGCTTCCTCACCGCGGCGGCGGTAGCGCTGAGCAGCGCCAGACGTGGCTGGTGGCCCGAGGGCGAGGCGCCCGAGGGCGAGATGCCCGAAGGCGAGAAGCAAGCGGCGATGTGGACGGGCGATGCGGGCGCGGCCGTCTGGTCCTTGGGAGGCGGAGGTGGAGGCGGCGCCTCTCTCTGCGGCGGAGGGGGCGCTTCCCGGCGAGGCGGCGCCGGGAACGACGCCGGCGACGACGCCGGCAATGACGCCGGCAACGACGTAGGCGATAACGCTGGCGACAACGCTGGCGACAATGCAGGTGACAACGCTGGCGACAGCGCTGGTGCGGATGGGACGGACGGCGACACGGCAAGCGCGGTCTCGGCGGCCGTGGGAGTGGCTGCGGTTGTGATGATGGTGGGGCTCGGCAGCTGCAGTTCGGTGATGACGAACGCGTCGGCAACGGGACTCTTGAGAGGCTTGGGCGCCTCGGCCGCAGCGCGGGCGACGGCGGCGTCTCTCTCGGCCAAGCCCGCGTTGGCCGCCGCGGCGCTCCGGAGGGACCGCAGGGACACGTTGGAGCTGTAGCCCGAGTCGGCCTTGCTCAGGGGCTTCTGCGAATACTCCGACACCGGGCTGGACACGAAGCCGCTGTCGGACCGGGCGACGCTCCCGGCGCCCCGCCGCACGGTGTCGACCACGTGCTGGACGGCTGTCGACTTCGCACTGGGGTCCAGCCGCACGTCCAAGACCTCCACGGAGGAATATTCGGGCTGCATCTCGTCGTCGGCCTCGAACAGCTGGTCCTCCACCGCCGTGTGCTTCGACGTGGTCTGCAGCCCCTCTGCCGCCGCCGCCGACGTCACCTCGTCCAAGGAGAACGGGCTGAACTCGAGGCTAGCGAGGGTCGGAGGAGGAGGCTGGTTCTGCGGGTTCTGAGGATTCTGCGGGTTCTGCGGGTTCTGCGGGTTCTGTGGGTTCTGCGGGTTCTGCGGGTTCTGCGGGTTCTGCGGGTTCTGCGGGTTCTTGGACGAGACGGGAGACGGGGCAGCGCCGTCCAGTTTGGCGAATGCCGCGGCGATAGGACTGAGGAAGGCGGCCAGCGGCTTGGGCGCCTTCAAGACGGCATCAGCCTCGTCCCGTGCGCGCTCCTGCGCAGCGTCGTGTTTTGCCTCGCCCGACTGGCCGGCCGCCGCCGCAACCTGCGCCCTCGGAAAGCGGTCCCCCGTATCAGGATCACCGCGACCACGATCGCGACCACGATCAGGTCCGGGGCTGCTGCCGGACTCGGACTCGGCGTCCTTGCCCGCGCGACTCCGGGCCGGCTCGGGCGAGGCTGTGGGGCTGGCCGCGCCGTTGGTGATGCGCAGAGAGCCGAACTTGAAGGCGCCTATGGTCTTGTAGTCCCCGTCGCAAGGCGTCACGGCCCGCTGGCCCGGCTCCGGCTCGGCGTGCCGCGGCGGCGGCTGCATGGGCAGCTGCATGGACAGCGCGCGGCCGTGGTTGGCCTCGAAGTCGAACGAGGGCTGCCGGGACATGCTCGGCGTGGGCGGGTGGCTATGCCGGAAGTTGGGCCGCGCGGGCTCGACCACGCTGCTCCGGCGGGTGGCCACGCCCGGCGTCAGGATGACGGAGCGCCGACGCACCGGCGTGTACAGCGACAGGTCCGAGTTCGCCCGGCTGAGGGGGGTGACCTCGGGCCGGGGCGGGTGCGAGCTCTTCCACGTCGTCTCCGACACGACCGTAAACCTGTTCTCGGACGCGGTCGAGCTCTGTTCGAACGGGGCGGCGCCCTCTTCCTCCATCAGGTTGAGCAGCCGTTTCGCTTCGTACGAGCTCAGGTCGCAGTTCCACGAGGTGCGAGAACCCGCCGTCGGCCAACTGGGAGGAGGGAAATGTCAGCTCCACGTCAAATACGCCCGAGACGGGACAAAGGAGGGGGGGGAGAAGAGAGAGGGGGGGTAGAAGAGAGAGGGGGGAGGGAGAAGGGAGAGGGGGGAGGGAGAAGGCAGAGGGAGGAGGGAGAAGGCAGAGGGAGGAGGGAGAAGGCAGAGGGGAAGGGAGATGGGAGAGACGGAGAAAGAAGGGAGAGGGGGAGAAAGAAGGGAGGGGGGGAAGAAGGGAGAAGGGTAGGGAGAAGGGAGAAGAGTATGGAGAAGGGAGAAGGGTAGGGAGAAGGGAAAGGGTAGGGAGAAGGGAAAGGGTAGGGAGAAGGGAGAAGGGTAGGGAAAAGGGAGAAGGGTAGGGAGAAGGGTGGACAACGAACTTGTCGGGAGCAGGTCCTCCACCGTCGCCGCCACCGCCGCCGCCGTAGTATAAGCTCATGCCGGCTTCGTAGGCCATCAGGTCCGTCATCTGTCCGGCTCGCGGTTCCGGCTCCTCGCCGCCCGGCCTCGAGCTCGCCGGGCCGACGCTGTTGCTGTGGCGCCGCGCGGGACGCTCTTCGCGACGGCCGGGGCGAGGCCCTTGCGAGGACCGAGACCGGAACAGGCCCAGCCGGATGCGCCCTTTCTGTTCGGGTCGGGAGGTCGAGGCGGAGGCCAGAGCGGAGGCCGGAGCCGAGGCGGAAGCGACAGAGGCCCTCCTGCTGGCGTCGAGCCCGTCGCTGGGCGCGGCGCCGTCGAGCGAGGGAGAAGCTAGCGTGGGGGTCGGCAGGGGAGGGAGGGCGTAGAAGAGACGGCCGGCGACACCAGAGTCGCTCGCAGGGCCATCGGGGCTCAACAGACCAGCTGTCGTGGAGGCGCCAGTGCGAGGCTTCGACAACTTATGAGGAGACCTCTTGTAGGCCTCGACCGACGTCTGCGTGTTGCCCATTGCGGGCGCGGGTCGAGAGGGAGCGAGAAGGACTAGACTGGGAGGAGGACGAGACCGGGCGGGCTCGACCAGAAGGACTGGGCCCGTTGGCTGGCCGGCGGGCCGGGAGGAGGGGATGGGGGGGAGAGACGGCTGGAGATTGTCTATGCGGATATTGGGACTTCCATGCCGTCAAACCGACCCGGGGCCAAGGGTAGCAAGGGCACGAGCAGCGAAGGAGGGGGGGGGGCCGCAGCTGGGGGCGGTGCACTGCCTCATGTATATGGAGAGGGAAGGGAGAGGAGGCCGGGGCCGACGTGCTTAAGATAGCATTGACGAGAGGTGTGGGGGAGAGGGCGAGGCCCGGAGGACGCGGGGGGGGGTCGGCTGGATCGGGGACTAGGAATGGAGGCAGAGACGCCGAGTGTCGCTCCCTGTCGTCTTCGGACGTCTGCGTCTATGCCGACCGAGGGAGAGCCAGAAGGAGAGGAGCCGGAGGGGAGGAGCCGGAGGAGAGGAGTCGAAGGAGAGGAGTCGAAGGAGAGAAGTCGAAGGAGAGGAGTCGGAGGGGAGGAGTCGGAGGAGAGGAGTCGGAGGAGAGGAGCCAGGAGGAGAGGAGCCAGGAGGAGAGGAGCCAGAAGAGAAGAGCCGGAGGAGAGGAGCCAGAGGGCAGGAAGAGAGGAGCCAGAGGGAGAGGCGGAAGAGAGGAGCCAGAGGGAGAGGAGGCGGAGGAGAGGAGCCAGAGGGAGGGCAGGAGGAAAGGAGCCAGAGGGGAGGCAGCAGGGCGAGAGAACGAAGGATCGGCGGACGGGGGCTGGCCGGGAAGAGGCTGGCCGACAGCAGGAATCAGAAAGAGAGCGACTGGGACGAAGGCAGGCTGGCTCGCAGCGGGCTGCACGTCGCTGCGACGCTGCAACGCCAGGAGAGGTACATCATACATGGATTCGTGTTCTCCTGGGAGCGCCGATCGCTCCAGGTGGTTCGGGAAAGCGCTGGACGGCCCAGCAGCCGACGAGCTCGAACTGGGCCCGGGGTGGGGAATTGGCTTGGCTTCGCTGCGACGACTTCGAAGCTGCCGCCGGGCGGGCCGCGCTAACAGACCCCCTGCTCCTGCCTGCCGCGCTCCAGTTACTCCGGTACAAGGGACCGCCCAGAAGCCCTCCACGCCAATAGGCCCCCGGACGCGACGCACGCACTGAGAGGGCGCTGTGGCCAGCGGGTCAGCCAGCCTGTGCGCCCCGACCGCCGCCACCCGGCCCCCCCCCCCACTAAAGGCTACCCTACCGAGTCAAGCACGGATTACCTGGCACCCCGGCACACCTGGCTGACAGGCGGCCGTGCTGCGGCAGGAAGGGCCCCCATGGCATCCATCCGGATGCTGTGCTGTAACGTTGGGAAAAGCCGGATTTTGAGGATTTCGAGGCCTCGCCTGTACGGGTCTGAGTCTGTACGGGTCTGTCCAGGTCTGTACGGGTCTGTCCAGGTCTGTACGGGTCTGTCCAGGTCTGTACGGGTCTGTCCAGGTCTGTCCAGGTCTGTCCAGGTTTTCCAGTCTCGTCTTGGTTTTCCAGTCTCGTCTAGGTAGCTGTGTCCGGTTTCCAAGCTGTCCAGTCTGGCCCGCAACCCGCTAGGCCAGGAGCAGAAACGACGGCCGAACGCTGGCTGCACCTCGTCGTAATCGACCTGCCCAGCGATCGAGAACCGGACGAGGACAGGGACGAAACCAGCCAGGCAGGCAGGCAGGCAGGCAGGCATGCAGGCAGGCAAGCAGGCGAGACGGGCAGACAAGCAGGCGAGACGGGCAGACAAGCAGGCGAGACGGACAGACAAGCAGGCGAGACGGGCAGACAAGCAGGCAAGACGGGCAGACAAGCAGGCAAGACGGGCAGACAAGCGCATGCAGGCAAGCAGGCAAAAGAGGCAGAGAGGGTGACGGGCAGACAGACGGGCAGACGGCAGACGGGCCAGCAGCGGCAGCCCTCTTTTGCCAGCGTGACCGCCGTGTTTCAGAGTCGCAGGAGGCGTCGGCGGCCATTGGCGAGATTTCGGCTGCAGATCCGACGCGCCAATGGCCAACCTCGCAACCAGCAGGAGCACCAGTCCCCGCAGGGCGCGGCGAGCCAACCTCGCCGTCCCCTTCTCGGTCGTGGCTGTTTCTGGGCACTCCCCCCCCTCGCCCGCTCCCTCGCGCGCCCATCCTCGGTACCCACCTCGTCGCCGTCGAGATGTCGATCCCTGCCCTTTCCGGCCTTCCGCGTTCTGTTCTCGTTCTCGTCCTCGTTCTCGCGGTGCCCCTTCTCGGCCCTGGGCCGGCGCTGGCGTGTCTGCGAGCAGGCCATTCTCGTGTCTCCCTGCGCGATTCGGAGTCCGAAGGAGGCATCCTCGGCGCGCCAGATGGCCAGCGAATAGCCAGATGGTCGGTGGCGGTCGAGGCGCGGGCGGCCCAGGGAAGCCCAGGGCAGCCCAGGGCAGCCCACGGCGGCCCACGGCGGCCCACGGCGGTCGTCAGGTATCCAGGCCAGTCGGCGCCCCGGTGATGACGAATAGCCCCGTATCGGGATATCCGTAACCTCTACATAAAGTCTCGCTGCGAGACGCGAGAGCTCTCAGGTCTGCCCGGCTGCCCGTGCCATAAGCACCTCCTCAGGGCAGCCTCGGGGCAGCCTCCGGGCGCCCGCTGCATGATGCGCCGGCGGGGTCGTCTAGCGGGGACGCCGCACAGCGGTTTCGTCCGCGATGGATGGCGAACGCGCGCACGAACGCTGCGTGGCTTTTTCTAGGACGTCATCCCGCCGTCCGCGTCCCAGGCGGGGGAGCCCCAGCCCGCGCAGCTCTGGTTCCGAAAAGCAGGAATCCAGACACGCCGCCCGGTCGATGTCGTGGCGCCCGACCGATCGACCAGGTAAGCAAGGCAGGTCGTAGGCAGTGCTTTTCATCGGCCAGGTAGGTAAGTAGGGTAGGGAGTCCGCGGCACTTCTCATCGGCCAGGTAGGTAAGTAGAGTAGGAAGTCGGCGGCACTGCTCATCGGCCAGGTAGGTAAGTAGAGTAGGAAGTCGGCGGTACTTCACATCGACCTATCTACCTGCCTGCCTAGGTACTGCGTTGTGCGATTTTTTCTCTCTTGCCCTCCTTCTACCCCACCGCGGCGCCTTTTGTTTTCGCCCTGCTTTCGCCATCGTCATCTGCGAGGAGAGCTCCGTGCCCGCTCGCAGGTGCTCCACGCGTTGGTGATGCCTCCGCGCCCCCCTCCGGGACGGCTCGGGACCGAAGGGAGAGGACGGTGGCGGATGGATGATGCCGGATTCGGTAGAGCTGCGGGAGCGAGCTCTTGCCTCCGCGGCTGCTGATTGGCAAGTCTGGCGATGCTGCCGCAGCTCGCGTCAAGCGGGCTGCGCGGCGCCCGCCGCCGTCGTCGAATGGGGGGGGGGCCTGTCCTGTCCTTCGTCGTCTTCGAGCCCCGCTGCTCTGCAACCCATCGCAGAAATCCCAGACGCGCACGGGGGAAAGCGGTCAGCGCCCTGAGGAAGAGGGAAGCTCCACCCCCCCCCAAGGCGCCGTCCGCAGGTACGCGATAACGAATGCACTTCGTACACTCAGCAGCCCGCGAGAGCGGCGAGAGGGCCGGCGAACGGCAGGCGGACGGGGCATGTGGGAGCCCTGATGGAGAGCGAGCCGGGGTTGCGTCGGTGGCCAGAGAATCGGCAGCCAAACAGAAGCCCGGCGAAGACTCGTGTCTGTGGGTGGCCTCGTCGTGATCTGCAGCCCACTGAGCGCGCACTGAGCCCTCCTCGCGAGTCTACTGGACCACCCGGCGAGGAGGGTCAAACACACGTCGCCGAGTCGGTCTCTCTCACCCTCGTCGTTATCCGCATCAGCAGACGACCAATCTCGATCTCGCATCCGGCTGCGGGTTCAGCCAGCGGTCGCGGCGGCGCCGTCAGGGATTGCTTCCGCGGTCGTGCCGCTGCACTACTCTACGGATTACCTTCTGAGTGGGCTGTGTGGCCCACGAAACCGGGCTGCGAGGGAGAACAGACGCACGCATTGCGATGCCGCGGGAGGCTTTAATCGGCAAAATTCAGCATTGAGACGGCCTCGCCTGCGGCGTAACGACGACGCGTTTCGCCCGCGCCCCTTGTTCATCTTGCAGCCATCGTCCCGCGGCATTGGGGAGCAGACGGCCCCATCTACCGTCTCCTGGCGAGGAGCACACGGCCACCACGTCTACCGTCTCCCTCTCCGGCTCTTTTTTTTGTTTTTTGTTTTTTGTTTTTTGTTTTTTGTTTTTTGTTTTTTCTTTCTTTTTTCTTTTTTTTTTCTTTTTTTTCCTTTTTTCCTTTTTTTCCTTTTTTTCTTGCTCTCTCCCTCTCTTTTCTTTTTTTACTCCCTTTTTTTGCGCAGGGTCCCCCGAGGTCGTCTCGTTTTGATCATGGTCGCCGTCCGCGCCCTTGTGAAACTTGTGTAGCTGCTCATCATGGGACGAGCCCGTCGATCGATCCGCGTGGAGAAACGGAGTTGCGGGGAAGTCCAGACCCGGCGTCTCTCCGAGGCCAAAGTGTCAGACCTACAGGTGCGCGGCAGATGATTGCTGGCCTCAAAGACAATGTTGAGGCAGGGTAGCAGGGTCTTGCGTCGGTCAGGTTGTGGCGATGTCGCTTCTAGGGTTGGTTGGAGGGCCACAAGGTCTTGGATGTAAGCTGAACATTTTTTTTTCCTCCTATTTCCTCCTATTTCCTTCTTTTTTACTCTTTTTCCTCCCATTTGATTCTTTTTTACTCTTTTTTTCTCCTATTTCTTTCTTTTTTACTCTTTTTTCTCCCTTTTTCTCCTTTTTTCTCCTTCTTCTTTTTCTCCCCTTTTCTCTTTTCTCCTCTTTTCTCCTCTTTCTCCTTTTTCCTTTCGAGCCCAGCGGCCGTCTCTCTTCCTCGCAGGCCTCGTACGCCGAGGGCCCGGACGACTCATGCACAAGCCCTCCCTGATGAGGTCCAGGTTTCACGTTTCCGCACCCTACCATCTTACCTATGTGCGAGGTGGTGCGGTGATCTATCTCTAGCACGGTGCACTTACCGCCGAGCCGGATAGCATAAGACCTCCGGACTTCGCATCGCGTTGCCCCCTTGCGGTAGCACCGACTGCCCCGGACGCTGGTGTCGGCTCGTCTCTGTCGCCGTGGTTCCCTCTCTTGCGGAAGCATAATAATAGCAACCAGATCCTGGTGTTGCAGAAGCATAATAATAGCAACCAGAGCCTAGTGTTGCAGAAGCATAATAGCAACCAGAGCCTAGTGTTGCAGAAGCATAATAGCAACCAGAGCTTAGTGTTGCAGCGTTGAATAAATGAAGCGACCACCACCGTACGTGCTCCGTTGAAGGCTGCCCGCGGGTAAAGGACCTCGCAGGCAAGGTACCTACTGACCAGGCACGCCGAATTAGGTAGGTTAAGGCGAGGGCTCCCGCTCTGGCAGCAACGGGATGCCCTTGGAGGCTCTGGAGTGTCGTGCGACACAGGTGTCTCTCTTCCCCGCGCCACCGCTATCGCAAGAGCGGCGAGACACGGACCGCTTCGCCGTTGTGCACGCCTCCCGGCGGCCTCGTGGTGGCGATGCTGGCGCTCACCGTGCGTGCGTCACCTAGAGTCGGAAGGAAGTGGCGCACGACACGACACGACACGACAGGACAGTTGAGCGGGCTGGTCGTTTCAGCACGAGTCATACATACGGGACTTGCGTGCGCGTGCGTGCGTACCAGCCGAGGATGGCCCGTCAGCCTGTCTGCCTACTCACATATAGGTGCCTAGTCTGTATGCAGTATGCCTAGGTGTCCGTACGCAGCACGCCTAGGTGTCCGTACGCAGCATGCCCAGGTGTCTGCCTGCGCACATACAGGTGCCCAGTCTGTGTGCAGCATGCCCGGTGTCTCTATGCAGCATGCAGTACGTTTTCTCTGCCCATCCGTCGATCGACTCGCAGCGCCCCCCCCGGGTTTCACCGAGACGTGTTCGCTCGCCTCCTCGCCGGCCTCTGTCCTCCCAGGTACGATACCCAGGACGACTCAGGATGACGACCAGAAGGCCACGGGCGAGACACGCCCCAGGCCCCCTAACCCGGGACGGCTAGGACTGCCAAGGTAGGACTCCGTACGCTGCGCACCACGGCCGACGGCTGGGGAGCTGACCTGTTTCTCTCCGGCGATATGTGTGCACCCCTCCGCGCCGACCCACGTCTCGTGCACGCGACCCGCGCGACGTCGAGGCGAGCCCCGATGCTGAACGTCTCCTTCTAGGGTTGCTCGTCCTTCGGGTACGCGATGGTCAGCCGCCCGGCGACGATGACGTGTGTGGTCGGGACGTCACGGGCGCGCGGGCGGCCGCAGCCGGCCGGTCGCAGCCCCCCTGGCGTCTCGCGTTGGCACGGGAGTGGACGATCGGGGAGGCGGACGTGTGCGAACGTGTGCGAACGTGTGCGTGTGGAGGCAGGAAGATCGGTGCACGGGGGCGGCGAGACGGCGAGACAGCGAGGCGACGAGGCAGAAAGAAAAGGGAGCGGGGCGGCGAGGCAGAAGAAACCCGACGACGTCTGCGGTGAAGCAGGAAAGGGAGTGGGAGAGGATCTGCGTACGGGGGGTCCGCCGAGGTGCGGGCGCGGGACACGAGCCCCACGACACGATCTCGATCTCGGCCCAGTGCTGCCACTCCATGGTTGTAGGGCAGCGGCAGGCCGACGTGTCGTTGCTGGATGGGGCGCTGGACGTCGTTGCTGGACGGGGCGCCGGACGTCGTTGCTAGACATCGCTGCTGGACATCGCTGCTGGATGGGGCGCTAGACGTCGTTGCTAGGCATCGCTGCTGGTTGGGGCGCTGGATGTCGTTGCTAGACATCGCTGCTGGATGGGGCGCTAGATGAGGCGCCGGATGGGCGTTGGATGGGGCGTTGGATGGGGCGCTGGATGGGCGCTGGATGAGCGCTGGATGGGGCGTTGGCCCGATGGGCGGCAGCGTGCGTGTTCGCGGTGCCTGTCACCACCGCCGGTAGGCTTCGAGGTTGGGTTCGCTCGACCTCTTTTCCGCGCTTAGCCCAGGAGTTCGAGCCTGCGTCCCCGTGGGGCTGCTATGATCTCCGCCGCTCAGCGCCGGTGTCATCGGCATCCCTCGCCATAATCTCCGCGCTCAGTGCCGAAGTTCTCAGCACCCAACTGCTTTCGTGCTTGGAACGCAGCAGTCGTCTCGTGGCCCTCGAAGCAGCCCCGTAAACCAGGAGTCTCGGTCGAGGGGGCGCTTCGCCCCCCGGCTCTGAGACGTGCGGGGGGGTGTTGTCTCGTCCGCCTCTCGTCTCGTCCGCCTCGCCAGCCAGCCGGTGGGCTCGGCAGTATGACGGCGACCAGCGACTTCGAGGCGGCAGTGACGGCGAAGCGTCGGCGGGTGCTCGTCGGCGGGTGCTGGTCGGCGGGAGGGACCAGGAATCCGTTGGGCGTCCAAGGTCTGGGCATCGCAGGGCGTGGCTGAGACGCAGCGGGGTGGTGCGGCGAGCCGGTAGGGACTCTCGTGCTAGCAGGCGCGGCCGATGTGCTCAAAGCAACGGCTCGCACCACCAGACTGCGCCCCTGGCAGGGGGAAGTACAGGCGGGGGAATCACAGGCGGGGGAAGCACAGGCGGGGGAAGTACAGGTGGTAGCCAGCGCTAAACGTGCCAACGCGAGACGGTGCATCGCACGCCGACGAGCGGAATCCAGCCCTGCGTCGATGAAAGGCACCGCGATGGCCCGCCGCATGCAGGCTGAGCTGCGACGGGGGTGACTCGGCAGCAAGCTCACTAGGAACTTGCGTACTTACCTTGCCTAATGTACCTAGGTGGGTACATACCTACCTACCTGGTACATACCTAACTACCTAGTACATACCTACCTACTAGGTACATATCTACCTACCTGGTACATGCCTACCTAACTACGTACCTAGTACATACCTACGTACCTGGTACGTACGTACCTACCTAGTACATACCTACGTAACTACCTGGTACATACCTACCTACCTGGTACATACCTACCTACCTAGTACATACCTACCTACCTGGTACGTACCTACCTACCTGGTACGTACCTACCTACCTACCTGGTACATACCTACCTACCTGGTACGTACCTACCTACCTGGTACATACCTACCTACCTGGTGCATACCTATGTAATCCGTACTGCGAGGTCCCGGATACCGACCTCTGCGGCTTCCGGCGGAGTACGACACTGCTGCCACCGTTCTGCAATTCCACATCCGGTTTAGCCTGACTGGGCCGCTCATCCCGTTTTGGACCACCCTTGCAGCCAACGCACCAACACCATGACCGCTCACCACGTGCTTGTCAAAGCAGGAAAACCCAGCGTCACGGAGAAGGCATTGACGACGAGGCTGGCATGGCCAGGGAAGGTGGAGCATCCAACGAAGGGGCAATGAGGGGGCAATGAGGGGGCCCTGCTACAGCATCCCGGCCTTGCTGGCGATGCGTGGACAACCGAGAGGAGGGCACTGACAGGAGGGAGTGATTCGAGGCAGTACTGCAGGGCCTTCCTTCGGCTCTTTGTCGAGAACTCGACCTACATGCGCGTCGTGCTCGGCCCGGACGAAGAGGCGGAGGACAGGGCGATCAAGTCGTCTAGGTCCCTCAACACCTTCTGGAAGTCCCTGATCGCTGCCGCCGACGCCGAGGTCTTGCTGCCCAAGCGACAGGACCAGAAGAACCACTGGATGACGCTGAAACGACAGAAGGACCACCCAGGCTCGACAGATGAAGGACCCGTCGCCCAGATCAGCCACTGGATCTACCACGAGGGCGCCGAGATCATGGGACTTATCACGACGCCAGAGCACCAGAGATTCGAGTTCACCGTCAACGACATCGGCCTCATCCTCAAGACCCTGTGGCTCTGCGCCCGTCTTATCTCCCTTGCCGCGCCCATCCAACGCGTCGTCTTTCACGCTCTCGTCCTCCTCTTCGCCTACGGCTCTCGCCTACGGCTTTTCGGCAAGGCACTCGGTACCCGTCTCGCAACCTATCCACTCATCCTCCTCATTGTCTACACGTTACTGTCACCCTGCCCGGTCAGAAGCCGACTATGCCTCCGCACCAACTTCCCGTCTTCGTACAGGCGGAACTGGCCAACCCGGTCATACTGCCACTGCTGCAATTCCGGAGGGAAATACCCGCACTCCTCCATGTCCACCAGGGCCAGCACCTCCAGCGTCTGCGTGTGGAACAACAGGTTATGCACAACGAGGTCGTGATGGACAAAGACATATTCCTCCCGATCGGAAGCCAACACCGGCCAAGAGTTCCTCTGGTCGTGCTCGAGGACCCATCTCGGCGGGACCACGACGCCGTCGAGGCCCGTCCAGCGGCTCCTCAGCGTCTTCAGCTGGGGCAGCACCACCTCCCGGACGAATCGGTCGGCGTTTGCGCGAACGGCGTCCGCGCATGCTCTGCACGGCGTGTCGACTTGCAGGGGTTGGTGGACCTTCGGGATGCGGCACTCAGCCGCAGCCATGTCGCCGCGGACGGAGCCGAATATGTATTCGGTGGCGACATAGAGGAGCCCGTTCTCGTCCGTGCCGGAGCCGACCAGCTTCGGGACCGGGATTGTCGTTTCCCTCGCGAGGATGTCTAGGGCGAGGGGCTCGACTCGGAGGCGCTCCTTGACGTATGGTCCGACCGCGTTTGGCAGTTCGCGTTTGATGAATATGGATCCGGCCTTATGGTATGATTTGTACTCGGACTGGAAGAGAAACTCCCCGTCGCCGTGGCTCGGTCGCCAGTCCATGGCTGGGTCGGACTGGATTATGTGTGCGGGGTGGGGGCAAGGGAGATGCCGAGTCGGAGACGGAGAGACGTCTGACGAGCGACGTGAGCAAGGAGACGGAGAGACGTCTGACGAGCGACGTGAGCAAGGAGAAGGAGGGGAACATTCAAGGTAGCCTATACATGTCCTGAAGCCGGACCTATGACCTCGTGATTCAGCATCCCTGCCGGTCCTGCCGGTGTTGCCGTCCTCGATGTTGACGGGCGAGGCGAGGTGATTGGGTGATGTTGCATGAAACACGGTCAGACACCACGCCGCACAGATGCAGTGCCCCACGTTAATCTTGGCTCGACATCTGTTTGCCTCTCCTGCCCACCATCTGTCGAGCCGGACAGAGTAGGTGACGACGACAACAGGCCGATATGCCTCCTCACCAGAGTCCTTGTCCCCAGGTTATGTAGCACAAAGACGAACTCGTCTTCCTTCCCCGTCTTGACCTCCCACCCCTCCCTCCCATCCGCCATACGCACCCACCGCGGCGGCAGAACGAAGCCGTCGAGGCCCGTCGTCCGAACTCCGCAGACATCGCAGCTCGGGCGGCACCGTGCAGTGGATGAAGGGCGTCCGCGCTCCTCCGGATTGCGAGGGCACACCGATCGCGCGGGCCGTCGGTGTCCGAGGAGGAGGAGCGGTGCTGCAGCGGAGTCTGCCTCGCAGATGTGCGCTTCGAAGCGGGAGACCGGACGAACGGGCTGGTTGGGCAGCAGGCGGCACCGCCCACGTGATCGCCAGGGCGCGCCGATGCGTTCGCGGGGCTGCCGCCAGAGGGAAACCCGAACGAGGCTCTGGGAACTGTCCGTTGGCCACGGCTTGCCTCGCTCACTGGGCATGAGCGCGGGCGGCAGGGCAGCAGGCAGCAGGGCCGCAGGGCAACGGGGCAGCAGGGCAGCAGAGCAGCAGAGCAGAAGAGCAGCAGGGGCAGGGCAGCAGGCAGCAGGGCAGCAGGGCC
The DNA here is from genome assembly GCA_022813145.1 of Barbatosphaeria neglecta. Classification (NCBI taxonomy): domain Eukaryota; kingdom Fungi; phylum Ascomycota; class Sordariomycetes; order Barbatosphaeriales; family Barbatosphaeriaceae; genus Barbatosphaeria; species Barbatosphaeria neglecta. The sequence goes on from JAKLNC010000417.1 coordinate 19,312, forward strand.
TCCGCCCCGCTGGCAATTGACGGACCGCCCACCGAGCCTGTACAGCCACGTTACACCACCCGCTCGAGGAGGAGTTCCTAGCGACGGAAGAAGTTCCCAGCGACGGCAGAAGTTCCTAGCGACGGCAGGATTCTGCCTGATGATTAATATGTGTACGTGAGGGGTACCTGTGTGGTGAGGGATACCTGTGTACTTGAGGGATACCTGTGTACGTGAGGGATACCTGTGTGCTTAGGGATACCTGGCGATTGGGGGCCAAAACCCGTCCGATGCTGCACCTCGAACGGGACAGCGAACGGGACAGCGAATGGGACAGCGAATGGGACAGCGAACGGGACAGCCTGAGGTGCCAAGAAGGTGTGCTCAGCAGATGCGGGCTCAGCATAGGCAGGCTAAGCATAGGAGGGCTCAGCAGAGGCGGCAGCGAGGCCCCAGCCACTCTCGGTGTTGCCGACCAGACGCTTCCCAGGCTGGCCAGGTGCAGCGGCAGGCAGGACAACCCGATCCTGCGCACACCGGCGCACTGCAACCTGCACGTCTAGCATCCACAGCACTGGAGGTACCATATGGCACTGGAGGTACCATGTGGCACTGGAGGTACCATATGGCACTAGAGGTACCTTATAACACTGGAGGTACCATATAGCACTGGAGGTACCGTATAGCACTGGAGGTACCATGTGGCACTAGAGGTACCATATAGCACTGGAGGTACCTTATAACACTAGAGGTACCGTATAGCACTGGAGGTACCATGTGGCACTAGAGGTACCATATAGCACTAGAGGTACCATATAGCACTAGAGGTACCATATAGCACTAGAGGTACCATATAGCACTAGAGGCTACCCAGGCGGGCGCGGTAGGATAGGTAAGTGGTCGCGCTGCTCATCAGCACCCAACGCCTCGTATAGGCCTACCGACGTAATTCGTGGGCGTGCAGCCGCCAGCGTCGCCCCAGGCAGAGTTGCGTTCGGGAGCATGTCTCACCCTGCTGGGCTGGACTGGAGCCGGCGGGGTGGGCTCTGCCGCTCAGGGCCTGTAGCTCAGGGCCTGCCGCTCAGGGCCTACCGCTCAGGGCCTGTAGCTCAGAGCCTGCCGCTCAGGGCCTGCCGCTCAGGGCCTGCCGCTCAGGGCTCAGGGCTCCAGGCTCAGGGCTTCGCAGGAGGGCGTTCGCGCTGCTGGCGCTGTCGGGGCGCGATCCAGGGGCCTGGGTCGCTAAAGGGACGCTGCGGACTGGACGTCCCGCTGCTGGCCGCCGACGGAGACCCCCGGACTGGCCAGGTTTCGGCCGCTGCTGCCGCTGGGTCGAGTGGGTGGCACCCCGAGCCGGGGAGCGGGGCGAGGCTGGCACTGGCTGGCGCTGGACATGGGAGTGGGTTCCGAGCTGCTACGTCTAATTAGGTCCAGGGCTGTGAGCGATCCCACCCTTCCGTGCTCGACCACTCTCGTCCGTACGTATTACTCCTGGCCTGCCCGTCGGTGCATGCTCGCACTCCCAGCGCCCTCGTCCCCTCCGCCCCCCGCTGCAGTCTGGGCAGTCCAATCCGGTCCAGTCCGGTCCGCACGCTCGCCCCGTCCCATCTGCTCGACCGGCTGGGCGCTCGTCCCCGGCCGACCAGCTTCGTCCTCGCTCTCCCATCTGACCATGTCCGTCGCCGAATGAGCCCGTGGTTGCGACGTGGTAGTCTCCCACGCGCAGTCCACTCCCGAGGCTCGCACCGCCTGCCGTACAGCTGATTGGCACATACCTGCCGGCGCATCGCTGACCGGCGTATCACCGTCCGGCGGACCACTGCGCGGCCGCTCGCGCGAGGACTCGCGCCAGAGCGCTCGGGGGACGCCAGGGACGCCAGCGACGCCAGCGACGCGGGAGGCAGACGCCGTCGCTCGCTCGTCCGCCGTCGCTCGTTCGTCCGCCGCCTGGCCGGCGCGGAAACGGCAGCCCGTCGCGGCAGGTACTTAAGACGCTCGGGTCCTCATGGCGTGCCTCCCGATCTTCGTACGTCGCTCCGTCTGTCCCTCTCCATATGCCCAACCCTGCCCGTCTCTCTCTTTCCCTCTCTCTCTCTCCTTACCCTACTCCTCTCTCTCCCTCTCTCTCTCTCCTTACCCTACTCCTCTCTCTCCCTCTCTCTCTCTCCTTACCCTACTCCTCTCTCTCTCTTTCTCTCTCTCTCCTTACCCTACTCCTCTCCCCCCCTCTCTCTCTCTCTCTCTCTCTCTCCTTGTCCTGCCTCTCTCTCTCGTCCTGCCTCTCTCTCTCTTCCTGCCTCTCTCTCTCCTCCTGGCCATGGCGACTGACATCGGCCGCTACCTGGAACAGCGCCTCCGCGGCAGGAAGCACGACGACGACGACCGGCGCGGCGGGCCGGGCCTGCACGTCCTGAAGCACCTGATCGACATCAGCACCATCATCTCGCCCACGCAGAACGGCCAGCACCGGCGGGCCACCATCGTGACGACGGAGGACGCCGGCCGGGCGGCGGAGAAGCACCCGGACGCCAAGTTCGTGGCCCTCGGCGAGGCCACCGAGCAGCACCTGCGCCGGCTGTACAAGGACCTCTGCGGCCGCTCGTTCTGGCTGTCCCGCGACAAGTTCGCCCACTTCCTGGCCGGCACGCAGGGCGAGGCCGCGCTCCGGGGCCCGCTGGAGAAGGAGCGCTACCGCTTCGGCGAGTTCCTGGAGGAGTGGTCGTTCCGCTACGGCTGGGACGCCCAGAGGCCCGTCGACCGCGACACCGACCTCTCCCGCTCCATCGCCAACTACTTCATCAGCAGCAGCCACAACACCTACCTGGTCGGCAACCAGGTCACCTCCGACGCCTCCGCCGACGCCTACCGAAGGGTACGTCTCTCTCCGTTCCTGCCCCTCCCCTCCCTCCCCTCCCTCCCCTCCCTCTTCTCGTCGCCTCTCGTCCCTCTTCTCGTCGCCTCTCGTCCCTCTTCTCGTCGCCTCTCGTCCCTCTTCTCGTCGCCTCTGCTCCTCGCTACCTAGTGGTAGTCCGAGCCGCATGCTTATTTTATGCCTGTGCTCGTGCCCCTGCTTCTGCCCCTGCGCCCACCTCCGTCCTCACGCATGCGTATCCCTGTGCGGACGCGCCCTGCCGTCTCCGCTGCTGACGCCACCGCCACCGTCCAGGTCCTCGAGCAGGGCTGTCGCTGCATCGAGATCGATGTCTGGAACCGGCCGCCGCGGTCGGGCTCCCGCACCCCCAACCGCTCCAAGTCGCCCAGCGGCCGCCATGCGCGCCACCTGTCCTCGTCCTCCGTCGGCACGTCCATCCACGACGGCCTCGAGGCCGTCACCGCGGTCACCACCATGATCACGGGGGGGCTGATCAGCCACAGCCGGAGCGGGAGCTACCAGCAGCAGTATCAGCAGCAGTATCAGCAGCAGCAGCAGCAGCAGCAGCAGCAGCAGCAGCAACAGCAGCAGCACCAGCAACAGCAGCAGCAGCAGCAGCAGCAGCAGCACCAGCACCAGCACCAGCACCAACAGCAGCAGCACCAACACCAGCACCACCACCAGCACCATATACCGGCGCCGATGCGGGCGAGCTCGAGCAGTCTGGACCCGAACGCCATCAGCGAGAGGCTCGGCCGGGCGCCGCTGCGGCCGCCGGCGGCCCGGGGCCTGTCG
>JAKLNC010000418.1:0-22945 GCA_022813145.1 Barbatosphaeria neglecta
AGTGTGCTCAGGGCCTGGCAGGCTCAGGTTGGCACGCCTTTTGGCGGCTGGCGCCCCTGTGATTGCGTAGGGTCGTGTCTTCCTGGAGGAGGATGAGTCGAGAACGCCGCGGGCGAGGCGGGGGGGCCGCCCCTTGATGAAGGTGAGGTTGCTTATCTATGGTGGGAAAAGGCGGCCGCCCTTAGTAAGGCAAGATTGTCGAAACGTCGTAATGATGAAGGTGTGGCCGTCCCTTGGTGAAGGCGAAATATGGTGGGAAAAGGCAGCCGCCCGTTGGTGAAGGCGAAGTATGGTGGGAAAAGGCGGCCGGCCCTAAAGGCAAGATCATCTATCAGCCGTAATGAAGGGGCGGCCGCCCCTAAAGGCAAGATCATCAATAGATCTGCCGTAATGTAGGGGCGGCCGCCCTTAGAGAAGGCATAAGCTACAAGAGGACTTCTCTTCTAGCTTTGCTAGCATCAACAACTTCATGCTCTGCGCATGAGATGTCGTCGGCTGATTGCCGCCCTCTCTTCGCCTCTCTTATCGAATGCTATTGCCAACCGTGACACCGGCCTCCAACATGGTAGCAGCAGATCGAAACGCCGTAATGATGAGGGGGCGGCCGCCCCTTGGTGAAGGCGAGGTTGCCTATCCATGATAGGAAAAGGCGGCCGCCCCGTGATGAAGGTGAGGTTGCTTATCCATGGTGGGAAATGGCGGCCGCCCCTTGGTGAGGGCGAGGTATGGTGAAGGCGAGGTATGGTGGGAAAAGGCGGCCGCCCACAGTGAAGGCGAGGTCGCCTATCCATGGGAAAGTCGGCAGCCCACGGTGAAGGCGGGGTCATCTCATGGTGAAAAAAGGCGGCAGCCCACGGTGAAGGCGAGGTCATCTCATGGTGAAAAAAGGCGGCAGCCCACGGTGAAGGCGAGGTCATTCCGACCCCATAACGGTGGGGGACGACCGCCCATGGTGCATGCGAGGTCGTCTATCCACGGCGGAAACGGAGCGGCCGCCCACCATAAAGGCGAGGTCGTCTATCCATGTTGGAAAAGGAGCGGTGGCCCATGGTGAAGGAAAGGTGGTAGGTGTATCGTAATAATAAAGGAACGGTCACCTAGGGTAAAGGCAAGTTGGTAAGCGTGTTTCTAGCTGTAAGGAGGCCACCTGATACGCACGGTGGGAGCGAATTGGCGTTGTTATGCGCCGTAAGATAAGGGTTGAAATGTTGAGTCTGGAGGCGTTGGCGTTGGGAGGCGTGGGCGTTGGGAGGCGTTGGCGTTGGGAGGCGTGGGCGTTGGGAGGCGTGGGCGTTGGGAGGCGTGGGCGTTGGGAGGCGTGAGCGTTGGGAAGCGTGGGCGTTGGGAGGCGAGTTGACAGGCGCGTTCTGACCAAAATCGGCGGTCGGCTCCGCCACGTCCCAGAGATGGACGCACGCGCGACGTCTTCTTGCAGTTGCCGATTGCTGTCAAAAGCTGGACGAAACTGAGCTGAACACGGGCTTTGCAGCTGAATGGCACTTGTGCCCCCCACAACAGATTGATGAAAAGCTCTGGGGGGGAAAGGGATGGTGGGATTGAGGTTGAATGGAGGAGTGGTGAATGGGGCTAAATTCTAAAGAGGATTCGGAAGTGTTGGACGAAGGGTCGGACCTTAATGGGTCATGCCACGCGTTGTTGTCAAAATTCAATGCGGGCAGGTTGTTTTGATTGCTGTGAAAGGCGATGACGTATGAGTGAAAATTTTTCGTTGTCGGGCGGACTGAATTGACTGTTTTTGGAAGGCGCGTCTTAAGATGGCAGGTCTCTGTCAGAGCTTTGAGAGTGTGTGGCCTCAGGCAACGGAGAGGCTTTGTGGTACGTCTGAGTTGCTGCGCGTTGAATGGCGGTTGGCAACACGGCGCTTGTTGCGCCGAAACTTAGCTATTCGCTCCGATAGACAAGTAGGTTAATGTAGACCCATTTGACAGTGCGCGTGAAAGCGGGATTGTCCACAACCCGAGTTTCGTTGTAGGCTTGTGGCTTAATCGAATGGGCCTGACGTGTTGATGCAGTCGTTTCTGTGACGGGAACCCGTTTGAGGTTGGCTGGCAAGCAGTCAATAAAATTGTATATGGTGAAAATGACATCGGTACTGAGCTTCTCTGATCGCCGAGGAAAGGCTTTCGGAGATGCGACAACTTGGATTGCTTTGTGACGGATGTTTTCGGGCACTTACGCGGGGTTTGGGCCATCAGTTGCTGGGGGGGCCTCCATCGCGTCTGTGTCGATCGGATCAATTGACCGGGCGTCCGATGACATGAGAAAAGACGGAAAGAGGGATAGAGGAGAGATAGATGGAAAGAAGAAGAGAGAGAGATAGATGGAAAGAAGAGAGAGAGAGAGGGAGGGAATGACTGCCTAGTGTTAAGCAGCTGCAACAGAGGGAGGACCGCGGAAAGCGACAAAAGAGGATAAAAGAGAGGGAGAGGGGGAGCAAGAAGAGCTGCGAACAGCGAGATCGCGAACGATCAAAAACCGCAGAGTTCAGCTCCTTGGAGCTGCGCGAATGACGCGCGACCAGTTTAAGTGCCGGAGATACTAACTGTGTGGTCCAAAAGGGCTAGCGAAAATGCCACTCCTGGCCAGGAAAGTTGTTGCTACCACTGATATGCGCAGACGGAGAAGAAGAGAACTTGGTTGCTTGGTTATTGCTTGGTTCTTAGAGAAAGAGACAACTAAGGCATCACATGGCTAAAATATCCGCCAAATGGCCCGTGCACCAGCAGCTTGGCACGTGACCACATGCATGCTTCCATATCGCCATATCACCACCTCTGAATTCCCTTCCGGCTGATGGTTGCGCAGAATGTGCCGATTTCAAGGATTACCTCAAGATGTAGGCACCATGGTAGGGATTCCATGACGGACAAGGAGCGGTAGCCCATGGAGAAAGCAAGTGGGTAGGTGTGTCTCCAATTGTGGGAGGCTATCTTTGCATATTATACGGGCTAGCTAGTTGTACTATAAGCCTATATGCTTGCATGTAAGTCAACCTGCTTGACTGATCTGGCCATGCCGAAGATGCCGAATTGGGCAGCTCTAGCTGGCCAGCTAGGAGATAGAGGCCAAACCAAGCTTTGGTGGGCTACTTCAGCGAATAGCCATTCTTTAAAGTCCTGGTCTTGAGGATCTTTGGCGCTCACTGCTTGAGGTGGGAGCTGAATGTCCCGCGCTTACTGCTTAAGGGCGAAAGAGGGAAGAAAACAACAGCAGACAACAAAAACAAATATAGGTGGCAGGCCAAAATAAACAGTTTACAGGGTGGTACGACATCCCCCACTTTTCAATATCAGGAAAGATAGGTATGGCATCCCCCACTTGGCAATGTCAGGAAAGATAGGTAGGAAAGGCTCCTCCTGCCTTATCTTTGTCAAGAACAAGCCTTAAAGAAGTTCCTGCCTTACCTTTGTTAGGGACAAGCCTTAAATAAGCTCTTGCCATGTCTTTGTTGGGAGGAGCCATTTCTAGAAATATTCCAGCCATGCAAGGCATAGGAGCAAATGAGACCTATATACATCTTAGGGGACTGGAATGCTTGGTTATTTGAGCAGTGAATTCATATAGACCCATAAGCTGCCATGTACCTATGTGGATATTCATAAGTTGCCATGCACTTGTGCAGATGCCCATAAGCTGCCATGCACTTGTGCAGATGCCCATAAGCTGCCATGCACCTATGCAGACGGAGTGGCCTCAACTCAACCTACTGGCAAACCCTCCAAGGTAAGACCCACACAGGGGCGTGGACGGGGAGGCTCATACCAGATGTGGATGTCAACTGTGAGGCCTCCATAGCGCTCCCCTGGATGTTGGCGCTCTTGAGGATGCTGATGACTCTCTCCAGCAGGTACTCAATATAAGCAATGAACCGGAACACCTGAAGCTTGTGCTAAATCCACTTCCTGACATGAGACACTAGCTTAGGATTGAGTTGGAACTTCTTGGAAGCGGGGAGACACATGGCAGGTGCATAGGCAGGGAGACACATGGCGGGTTTGTGGGTAGGTAGACCCATGGCAGGGGCGTAGGCAGGGGCGCAGACAAAATAACTCTGCTACAGCATCAGCTTCATCTCAGGCAAGGACCTGTCTGTAAAAGCGCTTCTTTGGCGCTATTTGTAGTAAATATAATGCAAAACAACGCTAGATTGGTGAAGCCATGTGTACCTAGTTAAAAGCCTAGTGTTTTGGTGTACGTAGGTACGTAAGTAGGTGCGTAGGTACGTAGGTAGGTACGTCGGTAGATACGTAGGTAGGTACGTAGGTAGATACGTAGGTAGGCAAGGGCGAGTTATGGCAATGCCATTGCATGGGCGTGCAGGATCTATCCATGGTCCAATAAGCAAGCACTACCTACAGTTCCCAAGATCGCTTCTGTATAGAAGGAGCAGCTTGGAGCAGCTTGGAATAACCTCAGGATCTACCTCCGGATCTACCTCCAGATCTACGCAGTATGTAGGAGGGCTGAGGTTGGAACACCTGTAGTTATGCGCCATGATGCCTGCCTACCTACAGGTATGTAGGGTTCCTGCCCGGGGCGCCATGTGTTTAGCGCAATCAGATAAAGTAAGGGACCATATGGCCGGCTAGGGCTAAGAAGGTGCCATAGTTACTCGGCCTAGGGCTGATGTAATACCATCATTGATTCGATTTATATGGGATCCAGGAAACAAAACAGATCGCCGTCTGTCACCTAGGCACACAGAGGAGAGAGCAGTTATTGGTATGAGTACTTCTCTGACACAAGCTACAGACCACCTTAAGAGGTACTTCCAGCTACGCCTTGTTCCGTCTAGTGTCCCACCGTCCTTGTACACCGCCTGGACAACGCCGTTGCAGGCAGAGGCAGACTGAGACAGCGAAGACAGAGCCGCCCATACCTGTAGGGAATATCATACAAAGACGCACCCATACCGGTAGGGAGATATCATGCGAAAACGCACCCATACCTGTAAGCAGGAAGAGATGATGCGAAGGCGCGAGGATGAACAAAGACGCGAGAGAACGACGATACGAAAGGAGAAAATAAACGCCAACGCCGGATGTTTCCGAAACGCCTCCTCCTTTTGTTCCGAGACGTGTGGGCCGAGAGAGAGGGTACAGCATGTGCGTTCCTCCTGGCCCGAGCCCTTTCCTCCGTACCCAGCGCCGTCCCGATGTGCTACCCCCGCCCCGCCGGGGTAAACCCATACTCCTCGAAGAAAAAAGCGTGATCGTTGTCGTGATAGTCGTACAGAGAAATCGAGCCGCGGTAAGGACGGGACCGGGGACGCCCGCTCGACGCTCACACCCGGGAGAGGGCCTTCCGCCGGGGCAGGAAGGGGCTGGGCATCTCGTCCGTCTCGGGGTCGTACACGGGCGGGGGGTCGGCGACGACGGTGGGCCGGGCGGCGGCGACGTGGTCGCGGAAGAAGGCGCGCTTGGGGCTGGTGGCGAAGCCGTGGGCATTCTCGGTGCCGGGAGCCGCGAACACGGCGCTCGGGGGGCGGGCGCCCGCGCGCGCCTGCTGCAGCTCGACCAGCGTGCGCCCGCGCACGACGCCGCCGTTGCTCCCGTGGCTGCCGTTGTGGCCGCTGCTGCCGGGGCCGCCCGCTGCGCCGCCCGCTACGCCGCCCGCGCTGGCCACCCTCTGCTTGCTCGTAAGACCGGCGGCCGACTGGGCCGGCGTCGCAGACGTCGGCTGTTGGTACTGCTGGTACCGCAGGTATTGCTGACTCTGCTGGTACTGCACGTACTGCTCGCTCGGCGGCAGCGTCTCGCCGCCGTAGCCCTGGGCGCTGCTGCGGCTGTCGTCGTGGCTGTCGTTGCTGGCCCGCGGGCCGGGGGCGGCGGCGGAGACCAGGTTCGCGGCCGACGGGATCTTGCTCAGCCGGCGGGCGGGCGAGCTCGCGCGCTCCCGGGGCGGGCCGCCGTCGGTGGGCTTGGCGGCCACGCGCTGGATCGGCGCCGACTTCTGCGCGAGCAGGCCCGGGCGCGGCTGCTGCTGGACCGGGATGGCCGGTACGTTCGGGGCGTTCTTGCGCCACTTGATCAGGCGCGTGGGCGACGGCATGCGCACGTCGTCGTCGTCGTCGTCGTCGTCGCCGAAGATGTTCGCGGGGTTAGCGTACGGCATCTTGGCGGCGGCCGGGCGGCGCGGCGAGAGGGCCAGCGAGGTGATGGCCATGGGCGAGGGCGACGCCATCTCCACGTCCATGGGCGTGCCGGCGAACATGGTCTGGGCGCGGCCGAAGGGCGTGCGCTGGCCCTGTTGCTGGAGCTGCAGCTGCTGCAGCTGCTGGTGCTGCGGGAGCTGGAACTGCGGCTGCTGCTGCTGCTGCTGCTGCTGCTGCTGTTGCTGTTGCTGCTGCTGAGGGAAGGGCGGGAACGGCTGGGAGCCCTGGTAGGGCGGGTAGGGCGCGAACGGCGTGGGACCGGCGGGGGGTCGCAGCGGCAGCTTCCGCAGGGCGCCGGCCGAGGACGAGAGCGCGTCGGGCGTGAAGGGCTCCAGCGAAGACAGGTCGGTGAGGTCGGTAGTGGAGGGGAAGTCGCTGCTGCGACCGCTCGCGGCGCTACCGGCGCTGGCGGCGCTGGCGTGGCTGGCGTTGCTGGCGTGGCTGGCGGCGCTGGCGGCGCTGGCAGCGCTGGCGGCGAGGGACGAGGCCGGCCTCGGCGCGAACAGCTGCTGGTAGTGCAGCTGCTGTTGCTGCTGCTGCTGCTGGCGCTGCACGGCGGCCAGCTCGGCCTCGACGCGGCCGCGCACCTCGTCCTCGAAGCGGCGCTGCAGCCGGTCGAACTCGTCGCCGGCCAGGCGGTCGATCTCCAGGCGGGCCTTGACCTCCCACTCCCGGCGCAGCGAGGCGTCGATCTCGTGGCGCAGGTAGGCCTTGTCGGACTCGAGCCTCTGCTCGTACTTGCGCTCGAAGTCGCGCTCGCGCTGGTCCAGCATCTCCTCCTTCCGGCGCAGCAGGCGGCCCAGCTCGACCACCTCCTTCTCCTTGCGCATCAGCCGCACCACGGGCAGGTTCAGCAGCGCGGCCGTGTCGGGCCGGCGGTCGGGGCTGACCTTGAGGCAGTCGCGGACGACCGCGGCCAGCTCGGGCGAGTAGACGTTGGGCAGGGGCGCGACCTTGCCCTCCTTGATCTTCTGCACCAGCTCGTAGTGCGTCTTGGCGTTGAAGGGCGGCTCGTGCGTGCAGAGCTCGTACATGATGCAGCCGAGCGACCAGATGTCCGACTTGAGCGTGTACCTCTCGGCCGCGCAGATCTCGGGCGACATGTAGAAGGGCGTGCCGACGTACGTCGACGCGAAGTCGTGCGACTGGATCATCTTGGACAGCCCGAAGTCGCCCAGCTTGACCGAGTTGTCCTCGCTCAGGAAGACTAGAAACCGTCAGCCCGTCTGTCACTCTCGCCGCTCTCGCCGTTCTCATCGACCCACCACCAGCGTACCGTTTTCGGGCTTGAGGTCGCGGTGCAGGATGGTGACGCCGCCGCCGACTGGGGCCTTCGGCTTCGCGGCGGCGCCCAGGCCCAGCACGTTCTTACCGACCTCGGGCGGGTCGACGCCGTAGTGGCAGCGGTACAGCGCCGTGACCAGCTGGGCGAAGACGCTCCAGACGAAGGACTCCTCGGCATACTCCTTCTTCCGGGCCAGGTCCTCGATGACGCGGCCCAGGTCGCCGTTGCCGCAGTACTCCATGTACAGGTGCAGGTCCTGCGTCGCCTTCAGGTGCTCCCGGTGGTAGTAGCCCACGATGTTCGGGTGGCGGAGCGTCGACAGGATCTGGAACTCCGCGTGGAGCTGCTCGCGCTCCTTCTGCGACATCTTCAGGTAGCTGATCTCCTTGCGGCACAGCACCATACCGTCGGCCTTGCGCCGCACCTTCCGGATGACGCCGAAGGATCCATGGCCTGCCGTCGCACCGCCCGTCAGTCAGCCGTCGATCGAGGGAAGGGAGGAAGGGAAAAAGAGAGGGAGAAGAGGAGAGGGAAGGGGAGAGGGAAGAGGAGAGGGAAAGGAGAGGGAAGAGGAGAGGGAAAGGAGAGGGAAGAGGAGAGGGAAGAGGAGAGGAGAGGGAAGAGGAGAGGGAAGAGGAGAGGGAAGAGGAGAGGGGAAAGGAGACGAAAAAAAGGACGAAGGAGAGGGAAAAGGAAGAGGGAAGAGACAATGGGGAGGGAAAAGATAAGGGGGAGAGAGAGGGAAGCGGGAAGAGGTCGTCAAAAGCCATCAACAGCCACCAACAGCCATCAAAGCTATCAAGGGCAGGCGTACCTATCTTCTCTAGCACCTCGTACTTGTCGCTCTCCGACATTGTGGGTGCTGGCTCGTCGGTACAAGAGAGCTGGGACAGATGCCCATCCGATATAGACTTGGGCTGGAGGCAGGTATCCGGTGATGGGAGAGGCACAACTGCGTTGAGGTACAGAAGACTGCAGAAAGGGACAGCTGACGAAAAAAAGAGAAGAGAAAAAGGGTCGATAGGAAGACACCGCCCGGGTTGGTGACGCTGTGCTGTGCTGGCACTGGCGAGAGGGCAGACGGAGCGAGGAAGAGAGGCTTCGCCGGCGGTTCGCAGGCACAAAAATAGCAGGTCCAAAAGTGACCAAAAAGCTAGGCGCAGAAAAGGCAGGCACGGAGGTGTTTACCCCAGGGTGCAACTGCCACGGCAACGCCCCACTGTAAATTCACATGATGTCACATGATGCCGCACCCAATGGTGGGGAACAATTGAAGAGTGCAGCCATCACATAATCAATGGACACAGTTGGGGTCCTTTTCCTGGGCGGGGAGTTGGGGAATATCACGTGATTAGAGAAAGTGGCTCCATGACATAATGGACTGAGGTGGACCCAGCCTGATTGGCCAATGCGGACTTGCACATATGCGCAGTCTACACAGCTCACCTCGCTTATCTCATCAGCCAGCCATTACCAGCAGCATTGTATTCCAGGCAAGGGCCCAAGGGTACTCACAGTGGTATTCTGTCGCTTTGCACCAGCCTCTGTAGGGCAGATGGTGGTTGAATTGCAAAAGACTGAATTGCAAAGGATTGAATTGCAAATGATTGAATTGCAGAGGATTGAATTGCAGAGGATTGAATTGCAGAGGATGATGAAAAATAAAGGATGATTGAATTGCGGGGGATGGTTGAATTGCAGAGGATTGAATTGCAAAGGACGGTTGAATTGCAAACCCCCGGTACATGCGCATGCCAGTAATTCCCAGCAAAATTGATGTAGCCCGTGTTTAATGAATACCACCGTTACTCGCGCGGAGCATTTACTTAAACGGCTCCTCAATTGCGTACGTGCATTACCCCTCACAGCTTAGGATGTGGGGGGCCGACGCCTCAATGGCAAAAACAATGGGTCTGAAGGCGGGATGCTTTGCATTTATGCTTGAATGCATTAAACCCGGGGTACCCCCAGCTGTGGCGGGATTACTAGTAAATGGACGTACCCCGGTTTCGCAGTCCAATCGTACTTCTGCCGTTCATCCACCACCAACCGACAAAAGGCCACTACTGGCTACCCTCCCTCCCTCAGATCCCTCCCGAACCCAGAGGGTAACCCGCTGCTCCTACAGATCTCGATATACCTTATGGACAGATTCCTAGACGGTATCCGTACCGATAGATCGATAGACTGACGGTCTCCCGACCCCGCCCCGTCCGCCCGGACCGTTCCCGAACCCGCTCAGGTCGTCCCCGCGCGCGTGCGTCCCCGCCGGCCGGCATGGTGCTCCGAAAGGACGAGCTCGAGGCCAAGCTCAAGGATGAGACCCAGCTGATCAGCCGCGGCCTCCTCCGCGAGGAGAACCCCCTGGACACCAGCCCGGAGTTCAACGCCTTCCTCCTGGCCTGCCGCCAGGGCGACCTGAGGCGCTGCCAGGAGCTCATCCAGGCCGGCGTCAACATCAACGCCAAGGACGAGTTCGACTACACCCCCCTGATCGCGGTAAGCCCGTCGTCTCCCTGCCCGCTGTTTTTGGGTATCTCGTTCGGGTACCTCGTTCGGATACCTCGTTCGGGTACCTCGTTCGGGTACCTCGTTCGCGTACCTCGTTCAGGTATCTCGTTCAGGTATCTCGTTCGGGTACCTCGTTCAGGTATCTCATTCGGGTGCCTCGTTCGGGTACCTCGTCCTGCAGGTGCCTCGTCCTGCAGACACCCGTCCCGCAGGTACCTCGTCCTGCAGGTCCTGCGGTGTCTACAGGTATCTCGTCCTGCAAGTGCCTCGTCCTGCAGGTCCTGCAGGCCCTGTAGTGTCTGCAGGACTAGGTACCCGCAGCGGGAGGAAGCAAACATGCCCTGCTGACTGCCCCTTCCCTCTCCCCCCTTCCCCCCCCCCAGGCCAGCCTCTGCGGCCATTACGAGCTCGTGCAGCTGCTGTTGGAGTCCGGTAAGCGACGGCGCGATCCGCACCCTACGCTCGGCCACCCCGTCCGGCTGACATGCGGGCCGCGCGTCCAGGAGCCATGGCGGAGCGGAACACGTTCCAGGGCGAGCGCTGCATCTACAACGCCCTCAACGACCGGATCCGCAACCTGCTGACCCAGTACGACTATTCCAAATCGAGCGACCCGCTGCTGCCCTGGTCGACGCACGTCGTCTCCCTCCTCGGCCGGCGGACCCCCGAGACGTCTGACCTCAGCCTGGTGGGCAGCGCCGACTCCTTCCGGCTCCACAAGGTGATCCTGGCCGCCCGCTCGCCCTATCTCCGCCGCAAGTTTGCCGAGAACCCGAGCCCCTACCTCAAGCTGCCCCCCCAGCTGCCGGTGGAGGCCGTCCATCTCGTCTTCCGCTTCCTGTACCTCGGCGAGGTGCCCAGAGATCTCGTCGACCCACACAGCGCCCTCTCCGAGGACGACATGTTCGACGCCCTAGGCAAGCTCAGCCGCCGCTTCGAGCTAGAGCCGCTCTGGAAAGCCGTGCTCGCGGCCAACGACCGCCGCATGGCCCGCCAGCGCCACCAGGACGAGGTCGAGCGCGCCCAGCGCCAGGTCGAGGCCTGGTTCGAGGACCACGTGCTGGCCCATAAGATGGTCGTCGACAGGGCCCGGGTCGCCGGCGTCCGCTGGCCCCGCGACAACTTCATCTTCGCCGACTGCCTCCTGCGCGCCGACGTCCCCAGCGGAGGCGGCGCGCGCCGCCCCGCCGACGACAGCGACGACGACGACGACGAGGAGGAGGAGGAGGAGGCCGCACGCGCGGCCGCGTCGCCCTCGCCCTCCCCCGGCCGTCGCGGCGAGGGCGGCATCCCCATCGGGCCGGGAGCATCCCCGGGGCCGGACGAGGCGAGCGGCGGGCCGGAGGGCGCGAGCGCGAAGGGGGGTCGGGCCGCCCCCCGCCGGTCCGTCGTCTATCCGGCGCACAAGGCTTTCCTGATCCGCTCGCCGTACTTCGAGACCATGTTCTCCAGCCAGTTCGCCGAGGCCCACAGCCCCGAGCACCTGCGCGTCATCCGGATGCACTGCCGGCCCGAGGTCCTCGAGGTCATCCTGCGCTACCTCTACACCGAGAAGGTCGACTGCCCCCTGCCCCTCTCGCTCGAGCTCCTGTACGCCGCCGACATGCTCCTCATGGACAAGCTCAAGGCGAAAGCCGCCGTGGTCATCGGCACCATGGGGAGCGGCCACAGCAAGCCGCCCCGCGACAAGAAGCACGGCGGCGGCGGCGGCCGGCGGCCCGGCGGCCCGGACGAGCAGCCCGGGGCCGAGACGGAGGCCGAGGCCGCCGCCGACCCCCTCAGCATCTACGACGTGATGACGGCCGCCTGGGACTTGCGCGTCCTGCGCCTCGAGGAGTTCGTGGCCCGCTACCTGGCGTACCGCCTGGAGGACTACGTCGACGAGGACGAGTTCGCCGAGCTGGTCGTCCAGAGCGCGTCGCGCCTGACCACGCGCCAGGATACCGACACCATCGAGCTCCTGGACGACATCCGCTTCCATCTCGGCGAGCGCTTCCGCCTGGGCTTCGACGACCTCGACCTCGACGCTGCCGACGGCGACGTGCCGGGGTTGCCCGCGTCCGAAGCGCCGGCCGACGACGTAGCCAGCACCGTGCGGGCCCTGGACGGGACCCTCGCCGCCGACAAGTTCGCCGCCGACAGGTACAACCACGAGCTCCTCCTCGGCAAGATCGACGCCTTGCTGGAAAGGCTGGGGCTGGAGGCCTAGTCCTGGTCTTATCGCGGTGAGGATCGGTCGGGATCGGTCGGGATCGGTCGGGATCCGGCCGGGATCCGGTCAGGATCCTAGAAGAATCTCTAGAAGAATCCCTGGAAGAATCCCTGGAAGAATTTCTAGAAGAATTCCTAGAAGTCCTAGAAGAAGTCCTAGAAGAAGTCCTAGAAGAATCCCTAGAAGAATCCCTAGAAGATGCCCTAGAAGAGCCTCTAGAAACCGCAATGCAGCCAGAACCCTAGAGACGTGATGCAGTCAGAATCCTAGAACCGTAATGCAGCCAGAATCCTAGAACCGTAATGCAGCCAGAATCCTAGAACCGTAATGCATCCAAAATCCTAGAGCCGTAACGCAGCCAGAATCCCAGAGACGTAATGCAGCCAGAATCCTACCGTAATGCAGACAGAATCCTAGAACCGTATTGCAGCTCTGAGCTGGGCCCATTTGATCAGGTCTACTTGGCGACCCCCTCTCATCCTGCAGATCGCGTTAGATCAATACAACACCAACTACCCAAAGTGGCTGCTTTGATGAGCATGCCCTATGGTCAGCATGTGTAGTAGGTTGCTTCACTTTGTAGCCCATCATGAATAATTCTGCAGGGCGGGGTGTGCCAATATGAGAATGAAAGAGACAAGCAATTTCGTGTAAGTAAGCGTAGAGTAAGTACAGGTAGCTGCAGTAGAGGCTCCAGTACCAGAGCATCTGCCAATTCCATCCCTCTTGATTCTGGGACTCCCTCCCAGATCCACCCATCTTGTCAAGGAAGGGGAATCTGTGCAAGCCCTACTGTCATCAAGCTAATAGTGCGGTAGAAATCCAGGAAGCTGAGCACATATCGTCCGATGTCATCTTCTACCTGATTTCTCATCCTTGGCTACGAGGTACTTGCTCAGAGGAAGGGATCGCAATGGTGACTGTTCAGTCTTCAAAGGGGCTTGTGACCTTAGGGCATTTTGTTGAGTCGAATGGTACCAGCCTTGGGGAAAGCTTTTCCTCTGTCTGGCAGGACCCTGTTGGTTGCTGGCCCCACTCTTCGCTTAGCTTGCCCCTATTCCGTCTGTATTAGTTTTCTGGCCAACGCCCACATCAGATGGCGATACAGGATGCAGGACATAGGACACACGTACGTTACTTGCTGGCAGAGGCCAGGCTGGTCATGCTCCACTGATCTAGGCCGATGTCGTCGAGAGCCACCTGGTACCGTCGGCAGGCATCCTCGACCTGCTCAAGATAGGCCTTGTCCAGACCGCTCATGCGATTAATGTTCCTGTTGGCTTCCTGGATATAGTGCCAGGCTTCGGACATCCACGCCTGGGGGTCTCCAGAGCCCAGGGGCCTGTTGCAGGAGGAAGGAGGCTTCGCCATGGCCACCTCCGCCGTGAAGAGGCTCAGCAGGGCGCTGATGAAAGCCTTCTGGGGCAAGTTGTCGCGTTTCTTCTGGAGCTCTAGGCGGGTCGCGAGAAGAAGAGGGACGACCACCATGTCGATCTTGATATCAGCCATGGTGTACTGGTAGGTGCTGCTGGAAGACTCTCCGATCGACTAGTTAGTCTGGAGTAGGCAGGTGGCTGGGCTGGCTGGGCTGGCTGGGCTGAAGCAGAGAGACAAAACAGAAGGAAGGTGAGATATTGGGCAGGGAGCGGCAAGAGGCAGTTGTAGAGGGAGACGGGGGATGGATCGCTCAACAGAGCAGAGCTGTGCAACGTGAGGATAGTGTCATGAGGAAGAGATAAGCACCAGAGGCTGTCTGTATCATAGCATTTCTTCTTCCTGGTGTTGATCCTGATGCCAATTCCGTCTCAGAAATGACGGGTAGCCCAGGGTAGGTAGCAAAACAAAATGTGAATGAAACTAGAAAAGCATGGGAAAGAGTTACAAAAAAACATGGTAAAAAGGCTCTGGGAAAAGCTGCGAGTTAAATGGCAAAAAATCATGGGAAAAAGCCATGAAAAGCAAGGGCAACAGAAATAGCAGATGATGGTAGATATGGCAGGGCAAACAAAAACAGGCAGGCTGGCAAGCAGGCAGGCTGGCAAGCAGGCAGGCAGATTGGCAAACAAGACAAGCGGGTTGTGAGTGCGGGGGCAAGAGGGGAGGCTGACTTACCAAGCTGCAGATGCTTGTGGCAGATGCAAGTTGAGGATTGCCAGAGATGCAAGTTGAAGAAGCCGCCAACAGGGAAGAAGCAAGCACTAGGTGTGGAGAAAGAGTTCCTTTCGCGCCCTGAAGCTGCCAGTGAGCAGAGTAGAGATGGTCAGTTGATCTTCAAGGGAAGATTAGAGCGGTTGGCCGAGTAGAGATGGCCAGTTAATCTTTGGGGGGAAGATTAGAGCAGTTGGCAGAGTAGAGGTTGGTTAGTTAATCTTCAAGGGAAGATTATGTGCATGAGTAAAGGTGGAGAGTCTCACAGCAAGGAAGGAGGTAGTTCAGCTGTAAAGGAAGTCTTGATAAACAGCCTGAACAGGTTGTCTGGGTCAAAGAAAGGAAGGGTGCAGGTTTAATAAGAACTCAAAGGCTCAGCAGGAAGTGGGGGAAAGGAAGTCTGAATAGACAACTTAGATAGGTTGTCTGATGTGAAGAAAAGAAGGGTGTGAGTTCAATAGAGAGAACTCGAAGACTTATGTTACAACCTGCCTTATTGACAAGGTAGGAAGTAGGGGCTTGCTTGGAGCGGCAAGGGGGCAAGTCAGAGACAATCACAAGTTGTGGTCAATAGGGCGTGGTAGCTAGGGAACTATGCTTGGGATTAACCGCTACAGAACTAGTAGCTCACCAGCTCATGCTTCATCCTTATATCTTCCAACCCTTCCTCCTTGGTCCCTTGGCTCGCAGGGAGTTAGAGGTAATGCAAATGAAGGCTAACTAAAGTGTAAGAAGGTGTTGATGATGTGCTAGTAAGTGGGGTTTTAACACATGTGCACAAGCCGTCGAGCTTGCGCACTTAAGACAATGGCTGGGTTGGAAGCTGGGATGAAAAAGTCTAAAGAAGCTGAAGATGGAATGGAGCGGTGCCTTGGCCTTGGAGCGGCAAGAGGAGCATCTGAACAAGCAGAGAAGGTGATGGACAGGAGATGTTTGATAGTATATTCCTGGGCTACATATCTACCTGCCAGGTACCTACGTAAATCTCAGGCCCAAAAGGCCAGTCTCACCAGCTACCTAGGTACGCAGGTAGCCCTGGTGTAGCATGCTCCAGTGTCTACACGCCAAAGGGGGAGGGGAAAGAGGCCAAGGAAAAGTCGTCAAGATTATGGCTGAGCGGGGAGGCAATGTCGGGGCCACGTGACTTGAAGCATGCACCAACCAGCTTTGTACTAGAGCAAGTTGTAGTTTGATGATCTACCCACCGCCTAGGCATGGATGCGAATTGTGACTCTAGTTTCTCAAGGCTCTCTGTAAGAGCCTCCGCCTGGGCACCCCAGATCCGTGTTGTGCACGTGTTGTGCACGAGGGAGAAAACTGTGAGGGCCTCCTGGGGCCTAATCAGCCTCCGTTCGGCCCACTTTGGCAAATTTGTATGAGACCACGGATGGGAATAGCCTCATTCACACTATTCAACATACGCAGTACCTACGTGCCAGCTCTATTCAACATGCGCAATACCCACGTGCCAGCTCTATTCAACATACGCAGTACCTACGTGCCAGCTCTATTCAACGTGCGCCATACCCACGTGCCAGCTCTATTCAACATGCGCAGTATCTACGTGCCAGCTCTATTCAACGTGCGCAGTACCTACGTGCCAGCTCTGTTCAACGTACGCAATACCTACGTGCCAGCTCTATTCGACATACGCAATACCTACGCGCCAGCTCTATTCAACATACGCAATACCTACGTGTCAGCTCGCCATACGTGATAGCCTGATGTGCATGCCAGTGCACGAGGGAAGGCACGCCTATTCTCTACACGGAGTTATACGGAGAAAGTCCTGGTCCATCGCAGCCAGTCAGAAGAGACTAGCTTTCTGGAAACCCCGATGCCTCCTGCACCAACTGGCCTTGCCTACCTCCTCACTGCCTCGTAGGGGACATATATCACAGCAGAGCGGACGCTGGAGCTGGGAGGGAGCTGGGAGGGAGCCGGCATACCAACCTCTGCCCGGCCAGTAGACGATTCCGCCCTCAGACGGCCGGCCGGCAGCGGTAGCAGCCGTTGTCCCGCCGCGAGGTCACAGATGGAAATCAAATACTACCTCTGGGCGCACGTGGTTCGGCAGCCCAGCAGGCGTCGAAGCTGGCGCTTTTCCGGGGGATGATGGCCGGCCCTGCTGCGATTTGCCTTGGCCGGAGATCCCGCGCCGATAAGATAGCGACGACTTGCGCGAAAACGAAAGAGGCGAGCGGAGCAGAGGAGGAGAAGGGGCGTCGAGAGGTGGAAAGGGGAGACGACGGTCAGCGAGTTCGGTCGGTTGTCTGGTCCGTCGGTTCGCTGGTTGGTCGGTTGGGTGGTCGGTTGGGTGGTCGATTGGGTGGTCGTTTGGGTGGTCGTTTGGGCGGTCGGTTGGCTGGTCGGTCGGTTGGCTGGTCGGTCGGTCGGCTGGTTGGACACTCGGTCGGTTGGCTGGTTGGTCGGATCGTCGCCAAGCCTGAAACAGCGCTGGGGGCAGGGCGCTTTAGCGGCTCTTGAGCGGCCTCTTAGGCGGTGTTAGCGGCCGCTCCAGCGACCTCTCGCTAGCGCGGTTTCAGGCGCCCCAGCTCTGACACTTTGTGTGCCAAGAAAGCCGGTCAATGCCCTGCCCCTCCCTTCTTTCTCTGACGGTCGTCTAACTGAAGCTCGACTGCTTGACGCACTCCACCACCCATTTTCCATTTTGGGGATGCCCTCTCTGGCTGGCACGCAAGCGACTCGCGATCTGACTCGCGATCTGACTCGCGGTCTGACTCGATCTGACTCGCGGTCTGACTCGATCTGACTCGATCTGACTCGCGGTCTGGCTCGATCTGACTCGCGGTCTGACTCGCGATCTGGCTCGCGGGTGCTCCGTACGTCCTCAGAACGACGTCGGCTATTCCTGCAGGGCCCCGCGCTGCTGGCGCTCCCCTCCGTCCTTTTCTTCTCTCTCCTCTGTCGACCCCGCCAGGCGCGGGCGCCCGTCTCGAGGCTGAACTGGCTGTTTCGCCTGCTGCCGTCTCCGCCTGCGACGATGGAGACGCGCCGTCCGAGCCACCCGCTGCTGCAGGCGATCTACGCTCTATACCCTGTGAGTTCATACCCTGCGACGACGGCTCCGTGCTCAGCGCTTGCGCAATAGGCGGCGGGCGGGATTTGCTCGCTCTGCTCGCTCTCCTCTGACTCGGTATTTGCCTCTCGCCCCCCCTCCACCCTCCCCCCCCCCCTCGTCCCCCCCGACGGGCTGACAGGGTTGACAGGGTTGACAAGGTTGATGGGTAGACAGGGTTGATGGGTGGACGGGGTTGACGGGGCCTACGGCACGAAATCCCATCACCCGCCTCCCTCTCTTTTCGCGCCAAGTTTCAGCCACGGACTCCGACGCCGATCACGCCAAGCCCGCCCTCCCAGTGCCTCCCCGTCTGCTCGATCCGGAACGTGCGGCTCGCAGGGCGTGCCGAGGAGCAGCACAAATGCACACAGTATGGGGACCAGACGCGGCGAGGCGAGGCGCCGGGCCCCGTCCGTCGCCCTCCTTACAGGCTGTACGAAGCACATACGGGCCAGCCGCCAGAGGCCATCCTGCGCCCTGAGTCCTCCTTTCTGTTTTCTGTTTTCTGTCCCTGTCCCTGTTCCTGTTCTCGTAAGCTGTCCCCGTCTGTCCCCGTCTGTCCCCGTACCTTTCCCGTGCCCTCTCCCATACCCTGTCCCATACCCTGTCCCATACCCTGTCCCATACCCTGTCCAGTACCCTGTCCAGTACCCTGTCCAGTACCCTGTCCAGTACCCTGTCCCGTACCCTGTCCCGTACTCTGTCCCGCACCCTGTGCCCGTCTCCGTACTCTGTGCTCCAGCGCTGACCGCTTTCTGGCGTTCGGGCTCTCGAAGATCGGGAAGATCGCTGAGAGGGGAACGTGGAGGAAGATCAGGCGGCGAGGGACAGGAGGAGCGTCCCTCCTCTCTCGTCTCTCGCCTCTCGTCTCTCGCCTCTCGTCTCGTCTCTCTCCTCTCGTCTCGTCTCTCGTCTCTCGTCTCTCGCCTCTCTCCTCTCGTCTCTGCCCCTTTTATCTGCCGCTTTCCCGCTCCGCTCCGCTCCGCTCCGCTCCCTCCTCTCTCGCGTTGGACGCTTTCGAGAAGGCCTTTTAGAGAAGGAGGGGCCTCTCGTTCTCCTGACTATTTCTTCCCCCCCCTCCTTAGCCTGCGCGGCCATGTCTGCAGGGGTGCCCCCTTCTTCTCCCCTTCTCGCCCGCCACTGCCGAGAGTAGCCCAACCCGCCGCGCCGGCCACCCATCTCCTTGATATGAGCAGGTTTCCATCCCCTCCTGCAGTCATAAAACTTGCTCAGCCGAGCACAGCCAGCCACTAGTACCTTGTCGGACCGCCACCATCACCGACTGGGCAGTCCGTCCTCCTATCGCCAGCGAACTGCCGCCACTAACCTATAAACGAACGAGGCAGCCCCGACGGCCACCAGATCCGGCTCGATGGCCCCGCCGCCGCTGACGTTCGCGCCCGCGGCCTCGGCTTCGGGGTCGGGGTCGGGCGCGTCGCCGCGGCCGTTCGGGTCCCTCGTCAGCGGCGCCATCTCCTCGGCCGCGTCTCCGCTGCAGGCCACCTTCCACCTCAGCTGCCGCTCGCCCGTGCGGCCGTCGTACGACGCAGGCGCCCGGAGGAGCCTCCACCCGGGGTCGGTGGAGACGGCCCCGTCGACGCCCAGACGGCCGGGGGGCGGCTCGCCCTTCCTGGCCCCGCCGAGCCTCTCCCAGCTGCTCGCCGCGACGAGACCGCCGCCTGCGCGGGACGCCCGCCGCGAGCCCGCCTACGACGAGGAGCGGAGGGCGTCGACGTCGACGGAGGCGTCCCCGACCGACCAGACCTGGTTCCTCCCGGCGCCGTCGCCATCGCCCGCGGGACGGCGGAACCGGAGACGGAGGGCGGCCGCGGACGCGGACGAGGACGAGGGCAAGCTGGGCGTCTACTCGGCCGTCAACATCATCGTGGGCAAGACCGTGGGCGTGGGCGCGTACTCGGTGCCGTCGGCCATCTTCGAGGGCGTGGGGTCGGTGGGCATGACCCTGCTGCTGTGGGTGATCGGGAGCCTGATCTCCTTCTGCGGCCTCGCCGTGTACCTGGTAAGCGTGCGCTTCTCCGGCTTTCCGGGTCTCTGGTGGTCTCGGGTAGTTTGGTGGTCTCGGGTAGTTTGGTGGTCTCGGGTAGTTTGGTGGTCTCGGGGCAGTCCCTGGTGGTCTCGGGGCAGTCCCTGGTGGTCTCTGGGTAGTCCCCGGTGGTCTCTGGTGGTCACTAGGTAGCCTCCAGGGGTAGTTTCCGAGGCTGCTCTCCGGCTGCTCTCCGACTGCTCTCCTGTGCTCTCCTGTGCTCTCCTGTGCTCTCCTGTGCTCTCCTGTGCTCTTCCTCCCCCCCTCTCTCCTCTCTCGCAAAGGCTGACAGTCCTCAGGATCTCGGCACGGCCATGCCCCGGAGCGGGGGCGAGCGGGTGTACCTGGAGCGCATCTTCCGGCGCCCGCGGATGCTGGCGACCTGCATGTTCATGTCCTACGTGGTGCTACTGGGCTTCTCAACGCCCAACGCCATCGTGCTGGGCCAGTACGCCCTGTACGCGCTGGACACGGCGGCCAACCGCTGGAACGTGCGGGCCATCGCGGTGGCCTCGGTGTCCGGCCTGTGCTACGTGCACGCGCGCCACCCGCGCCTGGGCCTGCAGCTGATCAACGTGCTGGGCGTGGCCAAGATGCTGATCCTCGTCGTGGTCATCGCCTCCGGCGTCGCCGGCGGCTGGATGGGCGTCGGCGCCAGCAGCGCCGACGGCGCCGACGGCCTCAGCACGGCGCAGCGCAACTTCCGCGACGTGTGGGCCGGGTCGTCGTCGCAGCCGTACGACTACGCCACGGCGCTGCTCAAGGTGGTCTACTGCTTCCGCGGCTACAGCACGGCCAACCAGGTGCTCTCCGACGTCAAGAACCCGGTGCGCACGCTCAAGATCGCCGCGCCGCTGGCCCTGGCCCTGGTGTCGCTGGCCTACCTGGCCCTCAACGTCGCCTTCTTCCTCGTCGTCGACAAGGACGACTTCAAGGCCGCCGGCGTCGTCGTCGCCGGCCTCTTCTTCCGCAACGTCTTCGGCCCCGCCGTCGGCGCCCACGTGTTGCCGCTGTTCGTCATCGTCTCCGCCGCCGGCAACATCGCCGCCACCGCCTTCGCCCAGGCCCGCGTCAACGAGGAGCTTGCCCGCGACGGCCTGCTGCCCTGGTCGCGCTTCTGGACGACGGGGGGCCACCGGGGCCCTGATGCCGCGTCCGGCAGCCACCCCCGGGCCGCCCCGAGAGCTGAGGCCGCGGGTGCCGCCGCCCGCGGGTTCAAGGTCGGTGCAGCCACCCACGGGGTAGGGGCCGGCAGTACGGTCGGCAGCGTAGCTGCCCGCAGAGTCGGGGCCGGCGGCGCCCCGCCATGCCGCGGCCTGCTCCTCCACTGGCTCGTGTCCGTGGCCGTTATCGTGCTGCCGCCGCCGGGGCGCATCTACAACTTCCTGGTCGACATCGGCGGCTACCCCGTGTCCGTCATCAGCGTGGCCGTGTCGGCGGGCCTGCTGTACCTGCACGCCACGCCGTCGGAGCGCTGGACGACGCCCTTCCGCGCCCCGCGCTGGGCCATCGTCACCTTCGCTGCCGGCAACTGCCTGCTGCTACTGCTGCCCTGGATCCCGCCCGCCGGCGGCCGCGGCGAGGACGAGAAGTTCGCCTACTACGCCTACCCCGCCACCGCCCTGGCCGTGCTGGCCAGCGGCGCCGCCTACTGGTGCTGGTGGCGCCTCCGCGGCAACGGGAGCCGCCGGGCCGGCCGGACGGGCCGGACGGGCCGGATAGGCACCGCCGAGAGAAGAAGGGGCTCGCTCCCGCACGCGGAAGCAGATCCCCTCGACGTGGGCTGGCCCGATGCGGGCAGCGATGACGACGACGACGACGACGACGACGACTACCACATGCAGCTCAAGGAGGACGACCTGGAGCCGCTGCGGCGCGGGCTGCTCTCGGGCGTGGACGAAGACGAGGACGAGGACGAAGGAGACAAAGAAGAGGGGGCCGGGGACGGAGACGCGCACGGCCGATCTGCGCCAGCGGGCGCCCTGCGCATGTCTCGCCTCGTCTCGCCTCGGGGGGGTCTCTAAGGGGACCTAGGGGTCATCTAGAGGGTATCTAGGGCGTATCTAGAGAAGGGACGGCGTAAGGTGTATGTACGATGGGGAAACGAGCTATGTTTGTGTACGACGGGCGGGACAGGGTGTGTTTTTGTACAACGGAGCGCATATCTGGGCGGGGAAGGGCAGCATCGGCGCGAGGGTCATTACGAAAGACGAGAGGCGGGAGCGCTTGTATGATCGCTAGGGAGGCGAAGTTCTTTGTGCGCCTGGCTGTATATGCATGTATGTAAATAGTGCGCGGCAGTATAATTGCGCGGCAGTATAGCGCCGAATGGTACGTTCTGTCCTCAGGCCCTCCCGGCTGCTTCTGTGAGCTGCCACCGCTAGTGGCCGACGCCGTCGCCGCCGCTGCTAGTGGCCGCCTGTGATGCGCACGCCGTCGCGGCCGGCGGGGGCGCGGGCGAGCTCGGCCTCCTCGAGGGGCAGCGACGGGGTGGTGTCGGGGCCGCCCAGCAGGTGGCGGCGGTGCCAGGGCCCGGCGAAGAGGCCGTCCGGGTCGACGGCGTGGCGCACGGCGCGCCAGCGGCGCAGGCGGTCGCCGTACAGGGCGTCTAGGTCGCCGGCGGCGAAGTTCTTGGCCCAGTGCGGGCGGCCGCCCAGGTCGCGCATCAGCCACTCGAAGGCCTCGTAGTAGCGGGCCACGCCGGGCGGGTCGGCCAGGTAGGGCCGGTACATGATGGCGTTGAGGTACAGCGTCGGCCCGTCCGCCACCGTGGGGTCCAGCAGCGGCCGGCTCGCGGCCGGCGTCGAGCTGGTGTCGGCCACGCGCACCTCCACGGGCGCGTGCACGTACAGGCCGGCGGCCGAGAAGGGGATGCCGTGGTCGACGTAGCCGCGGTCGCCGGGCCGCAGCCGGTTCAGCCAGGCGCCCAGGCGCGCCAGGGCCTCGGGCCCGCGGGCCAGCGGCAGGGCCCACTCGTTGACGAACTGCGAGTACAGGCAGTTCATCAGCAGCGCCTGCCGGCTGGGCTGCACCGCCGGCCCCGTGGCCGTGCCGTCGCGGAAGCCGTACTGCATGCCGAAGACGAACCACTCGACGTAGGGCAGCACCGCGGGCGCCCAGCGCGCCAGGTACAGCAGGTTGTGGTAGACGTAGTAGCCCAGCCGGCCGTCGTAGTAGCTCGTGGGGGGCGCCAGGTCCGGCTCGTCGTCCCCGGCGTCCTCCGCGGCCCAGACCACGGCGCGCCGCGTGTAGGGGAACCACCAGACGCGCACGAAGTGCGCCTGGTCCCACAGCCGGCCGGCGCGCCAGTCGGCGAACAGGGCCGCGTCGGCGTCGATGGTCTGGCGCCAGCGCAGGCGGAAGGCGGGCACGGCGCGGAAGACGATCTCGGTGACGATGCCGAGGGCGCCCAGCGACAGCAGCGCGGCGCGGAACAGCTCCGGGTCGGCGTCGGCGTCGGCGCCCTCCCCGTCCTCCCCGTCCGCGCC
>JAKLNC010000419.1:0-22772 GCA_022813145.1 Barbatosphaeria neglecta
CCCCCCCCCCCCCCCCCCCCCCCCCCCCCCCCCCCCCCCCCCCCCCCCCCCCCCCCCCCCCCCCCCCCCCCCCGGGAAGGGAGGTTCAAGTTTGTTCACGCAGACCTAAGATCTTCCGTCTCTTCCACGCAGACGGAGAAATACCCCTCCACGGCCCTGTTGGAGCGTACGCGTCCGAAAACCAGACAGAATACCTGCAGAGTATGGATGACCTCCGAAGGCTCCGAGGGCTCTTCCGGCACTGGCTGGAGCTCTCGAATGGCTCGAACGGATGTGCAACGTCGGCTTCCAGGCTGTTCCAAGATCGGAGTGAGGGCGTGGCACTCCTCGACCTACGTCCTGTGTTTTTTTTTTTTTTTTTTTTTTTTCCTTTCCCACCTCCTCGCACAGGAAATTCGATGCTCAACAAATCGTGGTTGACGTGCCAGCGAGTGCCTCATCGGATGCACATCGGAACTGCGTGGGCGGCGGCAGCTGCGTGCTCGCTTGACATGCCGAGTCTGCCTGCTCTATTTCCGTAGCGGCGGCTCCCCTTCCCAGGCTGCCTCGATGGTTGCACGACCGGCTGAGCGACTTGGCGCGACAGCGACAGCGAACCCTCGACCGAACCGCCGTGGTTGCACACCCAACGCTTTTCCTAGGGGCTCTCCTCACGGTGACGCAACATCACGGCCACCCCTCGAGGGTTGTTCTCGCGTTTCCTTCCCGTGGGACTCGTAGGCTTCGCCCGTCTCGCGCACGTCTCGCGCGGACGTCGCGCGCACGTCGCCTCGCAGGCCTCGCCATCTTCTGCTCTGCTGTGCATGTCGCCGAGCGGCCTCCAGGGCCGGAGGGGGCAGGGGTGTCTCCCGTTGACCACTCAACGCCCCCTCGAGTCCCGCGTTCGTGACGGGCCACGAGCCGCGGCCCTGCGGGTCCCGCGGTGTCGGTGCTCGTTCCAGTTCGCTGCGGCGTCCTCCAATCGCCACCTGAATTTTTCTTCTCGTCGTCGTCCTCGCCTGCTGAGGTCGTCTGCTGAGGTCGCTTGCCGAGGTCTCTTGCCAAGGGCTCTTGCCGAGGGCTCTTGCTGAGGTCACTTGAGGTCACTTGCTGAGGCTGCCTGCTGGAGTTGCTTGCTCAAGTTGCTCCAGGCGGCTTGCTGCTGTCACTCGCCCGCTTGGCCGCTGGACCGCCGCTCTTTGGTCTGATCTTGGGCCCTCCTCCCGCCGCTGGCGGCCTATCAAGCTTCTGCTCTCTCGGGGGCGAGGTGCGGGCTACCCGCCCGTCCCCGGTTTGCGGAGCCCCCCCCCCCCCCGTGCCCCGTCCTCCGTCCCATCCCTCCTCCCCCCCCCCCGTCCGTCAATCAACTCGATGCTCGGCCCTTCAGCAGGTGGGGCCCACGACCACATGCTTTGGGAAGTCCCCAGCCAAACCCCAAACCAACCGAGGGTTCCAGGGCAGGCAAGGTGCAGGTCATGCCATTCTACCCCTTGGGTCGGTGCATCAACCACCGACTCAGCCGGGCCTTTAAAAAGCTCTCGGGCCTGTTCTGGATTCCTTCTCCTCCCCCCCCCCACACATAGGAGATCTCCCCACCAAGTGTGGACCACCATCCCTGGACAGCGTCAGAGGATCACCGAGAGAGCTGAGAAAGAACCAAAAGAGTGGCACGCTTTGTTGGAGAAGGCTCATTCCTCATTCCGGCCCAGCTGAAATACCCGTTGCTCACCTTGGCTAGGCTCCGGCTTGTCTGACGTTTACGAGCTGCTGCTTATTGCCGACGCTTATTTTGTTCCCCCCTCGCCCTCGAGAAGCGGGAGAATAAGTATTGAGCGCCGTCATCGACTTTCCGCGGCAGGACTTCCTTTCTTCTTCGTCATCCCCCGCTCTATCACCCCTATTATCTATCCCGTCTTCTTCAAGATGGCCTCGGCTAGGCAGTTTCCCACCATCAAGAGCGTGCGGTCCTTCGTCATCAGCGGCGTTGGCTCGGGTAAGCCGTCATAGGAGCTCTAGCTCTCGCCCTCGCCTTCGGACTCGTCTGGTTTCCTAACGATCGAGTCTAGGCGGCGACTACCACAATGTCAAGGGCGGCCACTGGTAGGCACAGCTACCTCATGCTTCGTACTTCAACTCTTGGGGCAGTCACTCACCGCGCATGCCAGGCTGATCGATACGTCCATATCCACGCCGTGCTCGAGATGGGAGAAGTACCGGGCCTCGCGGACGAGCTGGGGCATCAACGTCCTGGGCTCCTTCTTCGTTGAGATCGAAGCCTCCGACGGCACCGTCGGGTTCGCGACCGGCTTTGGAGGTAAGCACGAGCAGAGGTCCCTTCGTGGAAACCCCTTCCTGGGAGCCCCTCCGTGGGAGCCCCTCCATGGGAGCCCCTCCATGGGAGCCCCTCCATGGGAGCCCCTCCGTGGGAGCCCCTTCGCGGGAGCCCGTCGTAGAAGCCGAGCGAGCGCTGCTGACGCAGGACTGTTTCCGGACCGACAAAAGGCCCCCCAGCCTGCTGGTTGGTGCACCAGCACTTCGAGCGCTTCCTGATCGGGGCGGACCCGCGCGATACCAACCACCTGTTCGAGCAGATGTACCGGGCGTCCATGTTCTACGGCCGCAAGGGCCTGCCGGTGGCGGTGATCTCGGTCATCGACCTGGCGCTGTGGGACCTGCTAGGCAAGATCCGCAACGAGCCGGTGTACAAGCTCATCGGCGGCGCCACCAAGGAGCGGCTGGACTTCTACTGCACGGGGCCGGAGCCGACGGCGGCGCGGGCCATGGGCTTCTGGGGCGCCAAGGTGCCGCTGCCGTACTGCCCGGACGAGGGCCACGTGGGCCTGCGCAAGAACGTCGAGTTCCTGCGGAAGCACCGCGAGGCGGTGGGCCCGGACTTCCCGCTCATGGTGGACTGCTACATGTCCCTCAACGTGCCCTACACGATCGAGCTGGCCAAGGCCTGCCTGGCCCTGGACATCAACTGGTGGGAGGAATGCCTGTCGCCCGACGACACGGACGGCTTCGCGCAGATCAAGCGCGCGCACCCGACGCTCAAGTTCACCACGGGCGAGCATGAGTACTCGCGCTACGGCTTCCG
The DNA here is from genome assembly GCA_022813145.1 of Barbatosphaeria neglecta. Classification (NCBI taxonomy): domain Eukaryota; kingdom Fungi; phylum Ascomycota; class Sordariomycetes; order Barbatosphaeriales; family Barbatosphaeriaceae; genus Barbatosphaeria; species Barbatosphaeria neglecta. The sequence continues at coordinate 3,077 of JAKLNC010000419.1, forward strand.
CAAGCTGGTCGAGGGCCGCAACCTGGACATCATCCAGCCCGACGTCATGTGGCTGGGCGGCCTGACTGAGCTGCTCAAGGTGTCGGCCATGGCCGCCGCCTACGACATCCCCGTCGTGCCCCACGCCAGCGGGCCCTACAGCTACCACTTCGTCATCTCCCAGCCTAACACGCCCTTCCAGGAGTACCTGGCCAACTCGCCCGATGGCAAGAGCGTGCTGCCCGTCTTCGGCGACCTCTTCCTCGACGAGCCCATCCCCACCCGCGGCTTCCTCACCACCGCCGACCTGGACAGGCCGGGCTTCGGCCTGACCCTCAACCCCGCCGCCCGCGCGAAGCTGATCCCCTCCGCCTACCTGCTCGCCCCGCCGCCCGCGCCGTCCCTCAGCCCGCCGACGCCGGTCTCGGAGGGTGAGCCCGAGAAGGGCCTCCTCAAGTCGGCTGAAGCGCCCCAGGCCGAGCCTACCGCCGCCGTCGCACCTGCTAAGGAGGAGGAGAGGGAGGAGGGGAGGGAGGAGGGAAAGGAGGGGGAAAAAAAGGAGGAGGCGGCCACGACCACCAACGGCGTGGTGTCCGACCTGGTCGGCAAGGTCGAGGCGCTCACCACCCTGACTTAAGTACCCGTAGCAGACAGACAGACCCTTACCTAGCAGTTCCGTGTGTAACCCGGTTAGAGCCCTACGAGTATGGTGGGCGGTCTCCATGATCCATGATCCATGACCGCCGCGATCGACAGGTCGATCGACGACTTGCCGACCCGGTACCCGGGATTCTCTTCATTTACGACGTGCATCGCCGGCCACAGAACGAGTGGGTGCCGATTTTCGTGACCCTCCTTTTCTGGGGGAACACACACCATCCTTCTACACTTGCGGCTGCACGGTAGGCGGGGGACGGGAGACGGGCAGGAAGGGAGGAAGGTGGCAGCAACGGGGCTTGGGGAGGGAGGGTCCCTCTGGTGCGTCGCTTTTTTGTGCGCCCGGTTTCTTAACTACGATTTGTTCGAAAAAATGCAAGTCGAGCCTTTTTCTTGTTTCCTTTTTCCGTTGCCATACACGCTACCTACTTCCATACAGCTACCTGCTTCCATACAGCTACCTACTTCCACACAGCTACCTACTTCGTCCTACATGCCACAAGACCTGGGGACAACGGCACTTTCGTGTGGATAAGAAGAGGGAGGGACGGAGCGAAGGAAGGAGGAGGGTGACACGAGATCAGACCTTCGGGGCCCAGTCGAAGCCCTCCAGACCAGGCCGACGCGGGGAACGGCTTCGCTGTAAAACACCCCGAGGCCCGCCACCGGTGGGGAACTTGGAGGGAGCCTCTGACCCAAAGCGGGCACCCCAGGCTAAACCGTGATCAACTGGGTACCCCACGTTCTCGGCGTTGCTATGGCCAAGGACCGACCTGCACTTGGCGGATCTGGACGACTACTAGAATAGGCAAGTCCGCGACGATGCAGGACGGCGAGTAGGGCGGCGGCGCAGGACGAGAAGAGACAGTCAAAACCCAGTAATCATTCCATTGAGCATCTGGTAGGATCTTGGGAATTCCCCTTGGAGATACGATCAACCTAGCTGCCAACCTTGGAAAGTGCCAGGTCAAAACCCCGCCGTCCAAGCTCCATGGCGCCGCCTGCAAACCTCCTCGCCGGCAAGACGGCCATCATCACCGGCGGCACGACCGGCATCGGGCGCGCCATCACCCTCGCCTTCCTCCGGCAAGGTTGCAACGTCGCCGTGAACCATCTGGACCTAGAGAAGGACAAGCCCCACCTGGCCTCCCTGCTCGCCGAGGCCGAAAAAGCTTCTTCTTCTTCTTCTTCTTCTTCTTCTTCTCAGGTGACGGTCGGCCGCCTCGCCCACCTCCCCGGCGACGTGACGGACCCGCAGACCGGCCCGGCGCTGGTGGCCTTCGCGCTCTCGACCTTCGGCACCGGTCGCGTCGACATCTGCGTTAGCAACGCCGGCATCTGCACCTTTGCGGACCTGCTCGACCTCGACGGCGACCTATTCCGGCGCACCGTGCGCACCAACCTCGACGGCGCCTTCTACGTCGTCCAGGCCGCCGCGCGCCAGATGGCCCTACACCAAAGCCCGCCGGGGGGGTCCATCATCGGCATCAGCAGCATCAGCGCCCTCGTCGGCGGCGGGAAGCAGGCGCACTACACCCCCACCAAGGCCGGGGTGCTGTCGCTCATGCAGAGCGCCGCCTGCGCGCTGGGCAAGCACGGCATCCGCGCGAACGCCCTCCTGCCCGGCACGGTGCGCACGCAGCTCAACGAGGAGGACCTCGCCGACGACGCCAAGCGCGCGTACATGGAGGGCCGCATCCCGCTCGGCCGCACCGGCGTGCCCGGCGACCTGGCCGGGCCTGCGGTGTTCTTGGCGTGCGACGAGCTCAGCGGCTACGTCACCGGCGCGCAGCTGCTCGTCGACGGAGGCTTGTTTGTAAATCTGCAGTAAGATAGCAGGCGAGAGAGGAATAAAAAAGACTGAGAAGTGCCTACGTACCTAGGTACCTAAGTTCTGATATTACGAAAAATGATAATGATAATAATGGTAGGGAGACACAGAGCCGGCGCCGGCTGGGAAGAGAAGGCTACTACCGTCTGCATGTGCGTATACCTGTACCTTAGGTACGCACGTAGGTAGGTCAGGTACACACAGGAGGGCTCCAGCTCCTCCTCCGGCAAAGAAAAGCCTTTCCGGCCCACAAGCGCTCCCACAGCCTTCGAGTGATCGTACAACCGCTTAAAGCGAAAGAAGCCCTTCCTCCCAAAGTGAAAAAGCCGGTAAAGACAGTGAAGATACTAGGAGAGAAAACAGGATAAGAGAGTAGTACTGTAGTTTTCCCCCAAGTTCCGCCTCGTAGGTCGACAAAACGCCGTTCCGATTCCTAGTCCTGGTCCTTTCAACTCAGGGGGTATAATCCATGCTCTCCTCCATTACCTCCGACCTGCTTGCCTGCCAAGCTGCCGCCCGCCTTCCTATCATTGTTTAATGTCCGTTCTGGGTCGCGTCCGCATCCACCTTGTTGCTAGTGCTGTTCTTGCTGGCATTCTTGTCGCCGCCCTTGCTGCTGCCGCCTTCCAGCCCGAGGAATAAATTCCTAAAATCCGCGTTGCTCTTCGCCGCGCCATTCTTCGCCGGGGCTTCCTTCGTCACGGCCGAGCTACTACTACCGGCTGACTCCTGCTCCGTCGCCGCCTTCTGAGGGATGGAGCTCACGAACCCCAAGCCACGCTTGGCACCGCCCTTGGAACCGCCCTTGGCTTGGCCTGGTCGTTTGATGTGGTGAGGGGGAGACATCCACGCCCCTGCCGTCGTGGCGTTCGGGCGGGCGAGGGCGACTGTGGTGGCCGCGTCCTTCTTCTCACCCCTCTCCTTGAAGAGATCAGACACCACGCCGACGCGCAACTTCCGCCCGTCGAGTTCGACACCCGAGAGTGCCAGTTGCGCCTTGCCGGCCGTGGCCGCATCCTCGAACTCGACAATGGCGCCTCCGTGGTCCGGCCTGAGCACGACCTGAACGGTTTTGCCGTGGGCCCCGACGAGGGCCTGAACGCGGGCCAGGTTGACAGTGTCTGGGATCCCCAACAAGGCAAAGGTCCGCTCTTTGGGCGACTCCTTGGGTGGCTCCTTGGGAGCCTTGTCGCGTCCGCTCATGACCTCGTCACCTTCGGCATCCTTGCCCGCGGCCCCCCCGGGGGGTGGCGAGGCGGACGCAGCAGCGCCCGTGACTCGTGCGGACGGGTTGTACTTCGAAGGCTGGGATATCTCCACCGTCATAATGCGGGAGTTCAGCTTGGTCTTGTCCAGCTCGGCCACGGCCTTCTCTGCATCCTGCTTTCTCTCAAAGGTCACGAATGCCGAGCCGCGACTCTGACCCGAGATCGCCCGAATGATATGGACGCGAGTCACGTTGCCATATTTAGCGAATACCTCCTCCAGCGTGTCCTCGTCCACGCTGCGATCGAGACTATTCACGTGCACCTCGCGGCCTTCCTCCGTCGCCCCTTCACGTGCCTTCTTGACGCCCGGGTTAGAATACTTGACGGACAGCTTGTACTTGCCCTCCAACAACTTCCCGTCCAGCTTAGTCGCCTTCGACGCAGCCTCGGGTTCGCGGAAGGACACGTAGCAGAAGCGACGGTGGGTGTTGTACTTCAGGCTCGGCCACCGGATGCTGAAGATCTCGCCGCAGCCTTCGAACAAGTCGTGGATATACGCGTCCTCGGCCGTGGGCGGGAAGTTGGTCAGGTAGAGCGTGACGCCGGCGGCGGGCTTGACCGAAATAGTCCGTTCGCCGAAGTACTTGCCGTCCCGGATCAGCGCCGACCGCACGTCCTCGACGGAGCGGAACTCGACCAGCGCAACGACAGACTTCCCGTCTTGCTCCGGCTTCATGTCGATGTTGTTGACGTGACCGTACTCCCGGAAGTAGCTCTTGACCTTGGTCGCCGTGACTCCGGCGGGGAGGTTCGAAACGAACACGGAGGTGTTTTCGCGGTCGCGTTTGGGCGCTCGCTGGTCGGTCTGCTGTTCCTGAGATTGCTGAGGCCAGTCCGTCTGGATGCCCTCCGTCGTGCCGTTCTTGACTCTCTTTGACGCGCTCTCCAACGCATCCTCGGGACTGGCCTCTCGCTTTCTCTTCGAGCCCGAAGGCGACTCCAAGCTCGCGTCCTGCGGGGCTTCGCTCTGGGCCTCGTGCTGGTGGTGTTCTTGAGCGGCGTACGCAGCCGCCGCGCTCGCCGCCTCTTTCTCCCGCCGCTTGGCGACGCCTCTCCTCGCCTTGTGCACCACGTCGAGGGCTCGGTGGAGGGTCTCCGACGTCTGATAGTCGTTGCAGTGGTTCACGTAGACCTCGAGCACCCGTTCCGGCCAGTCCAGATTCCGAATCCGTATCGCCCGCTCCAGGACCTCCGTTGCGACGGTGGGCACCCTAAGTCCCATTTGTGGAGCACCCGGCGTCGGGCTCCGGCCTTTACCCTTTTGGGCCTGGAACACCAGCATTTCCCACATGAAGTAGCTGAGCCAGAAGTCGTAGCTGCAGGCGTAGAGGTCCCGCGACGCAAGCTTCTGCCACTGCTCTCGGGCTTCCTCGATGGCCGCATGCTTCTCGGTCAGATACTGGATCAGGATGCGCTCCAGGCGGAAACTGGGGTCGCCCTGGTAGGCGTCTCCGAACCGGCGTTGGCCCCAGACCTCGACGGCCTCTAGGGCGGCGACGAGGCCAGAGTCCGCCACGTCGACGGCCTCGTCCGTCGCGTTGATCACCATGGCGCTCCGCTTCAGGTATCCGCACCACGCAGCGTACATGTCGACAACGGCGGTCATCCCGTCCCGGTCGAGCTGGGCGCTGTTCGTGGCCGCGTGCTTGATGCGCTCCATATCCGAGAAGCTCAGGCTGGCCTCCTCGCCGCTCAAGATGTACCGGGCCCACAGCGATCCGGACCAGGGACAGTGCTGGACGGCGCGCTGGAGGACGTCGAGGGAGTTCGGCACGAGGCGGGCCAGCTCCTCGCTCTTGTCCGGCCCCCCGCTGGCGCTGTCGTGGAGATACGAGACGTAGACGATGAAGTCGGTCCAGACGGACTCCTCCGTCGCAAACACGCCCGTCAGCGCTCGCGAGAAGAGCCCGAGCCCGATCTGGACGGCGGAGACCTTATCCTTCCTGGCCTTCCTCGTGTTGAGGATCTCCCAGTAGATGTACTCCGTCATCGCGTCCTTCTGGGCCATAAGGTTGCCGGACCGGGCCGCCTTCTGCAGCTTCATCTCCAGAGGGTCGCGCTGCTCGTAGAGCCTCTTGGCGTCCTTGGCGCGGCCCGTGACCTCCTGCATGATCTCCTCGTACGCAGCCGGGTTGTATTCGGAGAGGAAGGAGGAGAACATCTGCGACGTGCTATCCCAGGTGGAGTGCGGCGTCAGGAGCCGGTTGCGGTAGAGGTGGGTGATGCGCCGGACACCCTCGGCGGTCCGCGTCTTGTCCAGCAGCTCCTTCTCCAGGCCGATCCAGCGATCCCACAGCTCGTGGCTGTCCCCGAGCCGGTACTTGGTGGCCTCGTGGCCCTCGGCCCACAGGTGGAGCGCGGAGTCGAGGGAGAAGATGTCGCGGCCGGCGACCTGCTCGTCCTGCGGCCAGCCCGCGTCGCTGTGGGGTTGGCAGTCCTGGTAGAGGGACCAGAAATACTCGCAGTAGGCGATCCAGACCTTGATGCTGGCCGGCTCGGCGGCGACGGCGCTCCGGAAGAGCTCGATGATGTGGATGCGCTTCTCGAGCGTGTCGGCGTGGCGGCTCTGCTGGTCGATGTAGTCTACCCAGTGGTCCTCTCCCACCGGCGGCGGGGGAGGAGGCGTAGGGCTGGCCATCTTCGCTGTTGTCGGCGGATCGCAAGTCCCGGCACCATCTGCTCGCTCGCTAAAACGAGTTGTCGGGCCTAATACGGAACAGACGGGACGGCGGGCACGCAGGCGCAATAGACTGCGTGTGTGCGTGCGTGCGTACGGGCGAACGAGCGTGCGTGAATGCGTGCGACAAAGGGCGTTCAGGTTAGTTGAGGCGTCAGGAAGGGTGAGCGTGAGCCGACGGAGGTTTAAAAAAATTCTCGAGACCCCCCGACCTGCCTGGCAGAGCGCAAACAGATAGCGTCTGTCTGCCTAGCCGTCAGCGCGATGGATTCTGGGGATTTGGGAGGCGTTCAGGGTTCTCAGGGGTTCTAAGGCGCCCCAAAATAGCGCTAATGCGCGGCCGGTCACCTGTAGCCGGCCCTCAGCTGGGCGTTCCAGGAAGACTGGACCCCTTCAGCCCGCCGCCCATCCACTTACCTCAAATGCCTATGATCATCACCCCGTGGCCCTTGCACTTCTCGAGTCCGGCTGGACTATTGGTTCCCGATCGAGGCTCAGCTCTATTACCCATAGTCCGCACTGAGCTGCAGCTCGTCGCTCGCCATCCGGGCCGGATTCTGTCCCTTATCTGAGCAGCCAGAGCGGACGCATTGGGCCCTGGGCAGACCACCAGTTACACATCCGGCGCGCGAGCTCCCCATACACCCCGATTCTATTATGCGGTGCTATTAAGGCCACCTTCGAGCGACCGGCCCGGCGAATAGGGGCGCGTGGCCGTCACAATGGCGTCAAGCTCAGAAAGGGTTGGACGGGTTCCACAAGGGTCTAGGCCGCCGCCGATCGTCCTTTTTTGTTGCGTGACGAGATCGGGACGCAGTCGGGGAGAAAGCAAGCAGCGAGCAGGGCCGTCCACGTTTCCCACCCTGCCAGTCTCGCATCGCCCTCCTCAGATGCTACCCAGGAGGTAGGCGTCCTATATCGAGCCTCCGGCGCCTCCCCAAGTAGCCGAGCTAGGGCGAGTCTGTTGGATGCGCAAGACGCATTTGCTCGCTTCTGCTCCCCAGTGCCGATCTGGGCCCCTGCGCCTCCGACCAGTCCGTCTCGCGGCTCGAAGAGTCTGGCCCTGACAGCCTGATCCGCAAAGCCGGTCTCCGTCTCCCGTCGCTCTAGCAGGCTTTGGGGTCCCTTCACGTGAGTCAAAGATGCCGATCTTGCCGATCGGCCAACACTCAGCCAATCAGAGGTGTCGGGAAATCTCCCGAGCGGGCGCGGCGGAACAAGTGACCCCCCAACGAGTCGGGCTCTGAACTCCACCTCCAGCCTTTCCCACACAGCTCGAGATTAAGCAGCAGGGACGCGGGCTTGGGCCCGGAGACAATCTGGACGATAACTTGGTAGCTCGGGCTTTGGACGCGTGGGCGCCTTCCCTCCCTGGCTGCATATCTGGTTGGCTGCCTTGCGACGGCCTTTTGCAGTTGCATCACGCAAACCATGAGATTGTCGCCGCGCGCCCAGACTCTCGGGCTCTTCGTCTAGCCCATCCTGGGCGGAGTCTAGATCTATCGCTACCGACGCCCTATGACGTAGTGCGCATTGGGGGCCCCCTCCCTGTGCATTTCGCGACCCTTGGAGGCTGTCAGAGCTCGGTGGAGACGGCCGGCTACGCGGCACCGCGGCGCACACCTGGGCAGAATTGCAGCCGGCACACCCCTGCTGCCAGCTGGCCTGTCCAGGAACCGGTGTTGGGCGGCATGGATGATCTGCGCCTCGGGTCTTTTGCCAGTACGGAGCGCAGGTAAGCACTGAGGACCTTCGCTCCTCTTTTGGAGAGGCCTTCCACCTCGCGTGGGCCTCGGCCGACATTCTTCGCGTGCTGCGGTCGGCCCGGCATTCCTGGGGGGAAGAATGGAGTACAGGAGACTGGACAAGCCGGACAACGGCACGTCTGGGAGTCTGAGACGTACAAATGTCGCCTGCCTGCCCACCTATCTGCAGGTACCCTTCAGTACGGAACAGACAGGCCGGCAGTCACTCCTTATCCGCGTCTTCGGGTCGGCACGCATGTCTCCGACCAGCAGTCAACAGAGTGCTCCCCCCCGCTGGTGAACTTCCACGTGTGTAATGCTGCTTCCGTGGGACGAGCGGGGGCACAGGCTAGTTAGCTTTTTGGCAACGGCAAGGCAATAGCAAAGAAGCGCGATAACAAATATCGGAGTCCATTTTAGAGGGCCGCTACCCGGGGTGAGTGGCTTCGTCGATTGTCCCAGGGAGAGCGGAGGATGCAAAGGAGGTTGCGGTTCTGCGTCGACGTCGCGACGCATATCTTTCCCTTCGTCAATCTCAGGGAGACGATGCGATAACGGATGGAAAGGCATACGCGCTATCTTTAGGGTCGATTGCGTCCCACGATGCACAGTTGTTTTTGTGGAAGCCACCTAGCCGTCTGCCTCAAAATCATGAAGGCGAAAGGTTCGGGCGGTACCCAGGAGATCTCGTCGACCTACTGCCGTCGTATACCGCCACTTCTAAAAGATGCCGTAATCCGAAAGAGCGAGCCCCTGAAATCGTTCTGTCGTGGAGGTGATGTTATGCTATTTCTGCGCCTCCCCATCGTCGATCAGCCGATCGAAGCGTGCAGGACCGTCTCCCTCCCGAAACCGGAAGCTCCCCCAGGCGGAGCTGGCTATCCAACCGGTTCGGTCTATGGCCTTTTGCATAGCCTCGCGCTGCGCCAGAGCCTCGGCGAGGCTCATCCCGGACCTCCAATCTCCCACGTCCTCGCGTTCGACGTAGAGCCAGCCGCTCGGCCCCGTCGTCAGCGCAACGTTTCCCCCACCACCGCCGCCGCCGATGACCACAGTTCCCCACCACTCGCGAGAGCGGCTCCCGTGGTCGCCGTAGAGCATGAACTTCTCGGCGGAGGTGGCCAAGTCGGCGATGCTGATGTGGTGGTGCGGCGGCGGCCGGTAGATGTAGATATGATCGAGATCATCCTCCGCGACGGTAGGTTGAGGTAGCGACAGCGCCGCTTGCTCCCTTCCTTTTCCGCTGCTCTTCCCGCTACCGGTGTCTGCGCTCGCACCACCCGCCTCAAAAGCATCCTCGTCGCCCGCTCCTGCCTCCGCAGCGGGGGCCGCAGAAGGCCTGCCAGGCCCGTCTTCTCCCGTCGATGACGAGTGTCCCACGTACTGCATGATGCCAGCCACATCAAACCGCCACTCGGCGTCGATGACCACGACGGCCTTGCGGCGCGGCGAGCTGATGAGCGTTGCGATGAGCAGGTGGACGAGCGGCATCGGGCGCCCGGAGACGGAGACCGTTGGGTTTAGGGTGTCGCGGAACCGGCGCGCCACGAGCTCGTTCAGCGCCGGGATGCCGTAGTCCTTGACTCGGGCACTGGCGCCGGACCGGGGACCACCGCCGGTGGTGGTGGCGGATGGGTCCCTCCCGCCGGCTGCCGGCGCCGGCGTCGGTGCTGATATTGTTCTCACTGAGGCGCGGAGACTTTTAAGGATCTGTTGTATATTATGAATGTGAGCATATGCCCATTGGCGCTCATCTATAAATGCTGTGATTGAGAAGGGGGGAGGTTTGTTTATCGGGGATAACTGATAAGGCCAGCGGCATCCGTCGCGGATGACACAACTTCATCTCCCGGCTCAATAAACCTGACATCTCGGGAACGGGGGGCGCACAATCACAGCAAATCAGTGCCAGCTCTTCTTACCTCTTCCAGACTCGTCTCCTCGATCTCTTCGAGCACGCGACGCCCCACAGCCGCAGCGGCCACGGCCGAACTCGCCATCCTTCTCTCCCTCTGGAACTCGGCCGACCGACCGACCGACCGACCGACAATAGCCCGCCAGAAGCCCGATGACACCGCCCTGCTTCTCCTTCCCCGCCGCGCAGCTGCCGGAGAGGGTGCAGCTCGACGTGCACGGCCGCAAGCGGAAGCCAGCGGCGCCGCCGCCTGGCGCCGGGACTAGTCGCGACGTCGACCTCACGCGCTGCGAGCTGCTGTCGCTGCTGCAGTACAGCTGCTCGGTGGACCAGCCGGAGGTGCGCAACAGCCCCGTCCGGTGCTGGCCGGTGCAGCGGCTGTTCAGAAGGTGAGCGAGTCTTCTCGGGACTGGGCGTGTGAAGAACGAGACTCTTTTTTCCTCCTTTACGAGGCCCTCGCCCGTCGGGTTTAGAGCTGGCGGGGTTCTTCTGCAGCTTACGGGAGAGAGAAGATTTGGAGAGAAGATTTGGAGAGAAAGAGTGCGTTATGCGTCATGCTAATTGCGACCGCCTGCCGCAGATGTCAAGACAGGTCTGGCAGCTTCATGGTTGAGACCACCGCGTGGGAGGCACCAGCCACCACCACCACCGCCACCGATACTAAAGGGCCCCATGCAGCAGCTCTAGAGAGGCCTGATACGAGGAAGCATGTGTTCTCATAGTGTTATACTTTTAACGTGAAAAAAAAAACACACTGCGACTTATTTCAAGTAGCTTGCTAAGATTATAACCGAAATCTGGAGTCTGCGCACCACTTGATGTATGGATTAGGTAGACGCCAATTTTCATCGTACACAACGCCTCTTTCTTAAACAGATCGCACTTTGAAGCCAGGTCTCTCTGACGATAGACGGCGTGATTATCTCAAGCTGTACAGATAAACGCAGAGCTTGCCTCGCCGCCTCTACGCCGGTAGCTTGGTTGGGTGACTAATTCCGAAGATGAGTAGAGCAGAGCAGTCCTCACGAGGAGATGCCCCCTTTTCGCAAGGCTACTCCATGTGACCATCATTGGTCGGATGTGATCTTTCGGCAAGATGCGTAAGTTCAAGTTCTTTGGTGATGGCCTACTTCGTTAAAGCTGACCCTGTCTGTGCGTATCGACACACCATGTCCCTCCCCTTCGCTCCTTGACGATCCCATGCAACCAAACCCCACAGCCACCCTCGTATGTACACGCGCAGGGCGCAGGAGTCCGCCGTCCTTTAAGGTGATGTTCGACCCCGTTTAACCCTGTGTCCGCGCGGACCGCTCCTCCTCCAGCTTCTTGTAGTGGTTGTCGCGCGCGTGGGTGCGCGGCATGTGGTAGCCATACCTGAAAGAGATTCGGGGTTAGAGGGCATTCCGGGCCGGTTCAGACGAGCCACACATGTTTTAGAGGAAAACGTGTGTATGAGCTTCATATCTCGTCTCTCGGGTAGGGTATCGTACCAGTAAGCGTTGCCCATAGCAAAGCCAAGACCTAACCCAGACACATCGGAAGCAGTTAGCAAAAGTGAACATGCGCCCGCAATAAAAATAAGAAAAAAAGCAGGGAAAACCTAGCAGTTCGTACGTACCCATGGCAATACCAAGATCGAGGATAAGGTTGCGGCGCAACATCTATCAGCCAGCCCTCACAGTTAGCCTCCCCGTTCCATATGCGCCCTAGACGCACACCACCACGAAAAAGCCCTCTCGTCCCCGACGCAGCCAGCCATTGGCGCCGCTCGGGATCGTCAGGCGCTTCGGAAACATACGCCAGTAATAGGTTTGACGGCCATTGTGACTTCTTTTATGCGAATGGGGGGGGGGTGTCCTCGACAGGAAGTCTTGTTGAAGTCTCGGGGCTGGCGGGCGTGTCGTCTGTTTCGTTGCGTCAAGCAAGTGGAAATCGAAGCTTGGACAAAGTGAGCTGATCTTTGGGGGGTCAATTGCTCCAGTTGTGCAAAGCAGCCGGAATATCACGTGAATACTATCATTATCTGCGACTCATCGCCGAGGAACGGGCCAATCATACCAGCACAACGGCTTATGCCTTAGACCCACACACCGCTCAAGCAGACACCGGAGCGATTGCTAGGGGATATTTTTCGGAGACAGCTTCAATTGCAGTGAAGGTTCAATTCCATTGCATTGTGAGCCCCCCATCCAGTACGTACGGCGGATGGGAAGAAGGACACAGCACAGCAACACAAGATGTCTCTCAATGTACCCTCCAGGAGGGTCTTGACGGCCGGTATGTACCTTTCCTTCTCTTTGCCCCAGAGTTCTTGCCAATGCTGTCAAGGTTAACAGCAAATCTAACACCCTGAAAAAAGCCTCCCATGGCCTCCGACATCAGTTGCCCTCCGCGTCGACGACAAGCATATCGATACCCGCATCGGCATCGGCATTTCCACCTACGTCCCAGCGCCGCGGGATCAACTGGAGCTCCCTGTTCGGGCGGGGCAAGAAGAAGAGCGCCGAGGCGCCGGACAACACCGCGACGTGGGCCAAGGACATGACTAGCGCCAAGAGCCGGCAGGCCCTCTCGGAACGGCTGACCGAGTCGCGGCTATCGCAGGGCTCCGTCTTCGCGGAGGAACTACAGAAGCACGAGGAGCGAACGACGCCGGCGGCCGCCGCCGAGGGCGGCGAGGGCGGCGAAGGGGCCTCACGCCGGCGGCGGCCGGGGTTCCAGACCGTCATGGGCGGCTCCCTGATGCGCGACCACATGGCGCGTGCTGTGGACCCGGATCCGCGCAGCCGGGTGCGGTGGCAGCGCAAGAAGGTCATCCAGCTCGTGGCGCGGGGGCTCGACCCGGCCGGGAAGGAAACCAAGGCGGAGGTGCTGGCGCGGACGGAGCGCGAGATCACCTCTAAGTCGGAGGCGCTGCCCACGAGCGTCAAGAAGCTCATGTTCCTGGCACGGCAGGTGGCCGGGAAGCCGGTAGAGGAGGCCCTGGCGCAGATGCGCTTCAGCAAGAAGAAGATGGCCAAGGAAATCCGCTTCCAGCTCGAGCTGGCCCGCGATCAGGCCATCGTCGAGCGGGGCATGGGCCTCGGCCGCGTGTCGGGCGAGGTGCGCGAGGACGGCGAGGGCATCAAGATCCGCACCAAGGACGGCAAGTGGATGACCATCCAGGATCCCACCCGTCTCTATGTCGACCAGGCTTGGGTTGGCAAGGGGCATTGGAGACATGCGGCTATCGATTACCGCGCTAGAGGAAGGCGGTTCATCATGTGGTCGCCGACAACTTGTAGGCTTCTATTTCTTTTCCTGGTCCTACCCACTCTGCTCTCTCTCCCGGGGTCGATCGATGCAGCTTCTTTTGCTAATGGATGGCTCGTTTGAAAACAGACCTCACTCTCGTTCTAAAGGAAGAGAAGACACGCATACGGCAGCACCAAGAACGGGTCGACAAGGAGGCCAAGAAGGCTCCTTGGGTACATCTCCCCAACCGCCCGGTGACGGCGCAGCGACCGTTTTACTCGTGGTAGATATCTAAGCCACCACGATTCGTACCTACGACGCCCCCATGTATTACTTTATATGACCGACCCCCTTGTCAAGAAATGTATCACCATATAAATGGAGCTAGAATAATACCCGTCGCGAGTACCGAGGTGCACGCCAGCTTGGATTGGTTGGAGTCGCATCGCATCTTGCATTGCTACTCTCTCTCTGCCTATTTGGACCCTGTCATGGTTCTCGTAGGCATAAACGAGCCACATATAGCGAGCGATCGGAATACTAGGTAGGTCAACAGGCGTAGGGATGGATAGGAGCGGTAGGGGCCAGGTCCTCCAAGGCTTGAGGCCCCCGTTAGCCTCAAAGACACCACTCCGTGTTGTCCCTCGCGTTTACGGATCGCCGGATCAGGCATTCCTTCAACACTGGCCCGAATTCCTCGTCCTACGGCCTTAGGCTCTCTCCCGCTATGATGGTTATGCTTTATAGAGAGGAGATGATGTTGACACATTTCCACTCTTCCTCCTTTTTTTTTTTTCGTCTTACCCTTTTCCGGGTAATATCATGAGTCTCATTATCATCAACATAGTGGCAAGCTCCACCTGTCTGCCATTGGATGTGTCTGCTCATAACTGTCTCATCGGGTGGTCTTCCTCAATAAGTAGATGTAGCGAGGAGAGACTTCTTTCTCGTCAGATACCCTTCCGTCTTTCACCAACCAAAACCCCCTGTTGCGAGTTCAGACCATGGTCCGTGGCGACTGCCTAGGCACCATGTCCTCATAGCGCCGCGACTTCATCTCCAGCTCCGACATGCCATGCTCGTACCGGTGAGGCACGTGATCGTTGGCATAGGTTCGGCCGGAACCAGGAAGCGGATCCGAGATCTGCATAGGCCGCGCGCGTGGGCCGCCCCGGCTCCTATGCCGTCGAGCGATACAGGCGCAGATCAGAAGAGCGACAAGGGCAATAGCACCAGCGCCGCAGCCAACGCCAATGCCGATCTTGGCACCCATGCTTAGACCAGAAGCTGACTTCGTCTGGGGGGTTGGAGTCACCGTGGGCGAGGCACTGCTGGTATCGGCGCCGCCGCTGGTGACACTAGGGTCGCTGGTGTTACCGGCGTCGCCAGGGATGAGGGTCGCGGTCGGGGGCGCCGCATCGGTTGTAGTCGGAGCAGCGCTACCAGCCACCACAGCGGGCGTAGACTAAATGGATGATCAGTGTCAGATCTGGGTTTATAAGCAAGAGAAGTGGCCACCCTCTGCGGCTGCGCTACAAGGCCAGGAAGGCATCCTGCGGATAATGACCGATCCCCTCGTCGGCGGGATCATTCGCCTACCACCGGGGAAAGCAGTGATGCCCGGTCTAGCTAGGAGTGCAACTTACGCTCGAGGGGGTGGCTGGGAAGGAAGACAGAGCGCCAGTGCCAGAGCTGCTCGTGGGCGCCGCAGGCTGGACAACCGGAGTCGCAGTCTGCGACTGGGACTGAGCAAGAGGGCTCACACTCGAACCCGCAGGAGCTGTCGTCGACACAAGAGTTGTCGGAGTCGTCACGACCGACGCCGAGGCCGCCGCCGCGGGGGGAGGGGTCGAGCTGGCCGGAGTCGGGATAGCCGTGGCAGCTTTTGCGAAGTGTTCGTCAGTCATCAAACGAGTCTCAAAATATGAAGGAGGAAAAGAAGAAAAGGGTCAGGTCCCGGTGACTTACTGCCGCAGAGCGTGTTGACAAAGTCAGTAACCGAGGGGAAGAGATTGGCAGCGCAGGCAGCCTGGGCGCAGTCGTGGATACCGTTATGGAAGTCCGGCTTGAGGCAAAGGCAACCAACGGCGGCGTCGGGACAGCCCAGGTCGGCCGCCTTTACGACAAGAGCGTTGACACACGTTTGCTGCCGGTTGAAAAGAGTCCGTGTCAGCAAGACCACCCACGCCACACAGCTTACATGCAGGCCCGATTTAGCCAAATGCAGCGGCACACCGTGCTAACGATGCTTCCTGCAGGAGAGGCCACGGACAATGGGGCCTTCTGCTATATTCTAGACGTTTATGGTACGCCAAGGATGAGGAGGAAAGGGAGGGTGGTGGGAGCGAGGAAGCGGCGGAAGAAGAAAAAAGAGAGGGGAGAGCTCACGCCGCAGCCAGGAAGGCTGGAGGTATCGATGGACTGCGCAGTGACCAGGCTGGTCACTGCAAACAGCAGGGCCAGGACAGAGTGAAAGGTCAACATCTTCATCCTGGTAAATGTCCGAAGAGGTGTTGTTGATCAGGTGAGGAGGAGATGTCGCAAAAGGCCGGTTCTGACACAATTGAGATTGCTTCTCAGCGGGCGAGGGCGCTTAAGCAGACTCGAGAGTTGACTAGGTAGCTGACCAAGTCGGGACCAAGGCCGAGGGAGACTGGCCTCTGGGGAGGAAACCAGTGGTAGAAGTTTGGAGACCTCCAAAGAGGGCGAGAAGGGAATTGGTGTGCGACAATCCAATCTCAGTCAATGGTTCACCACGGAGATCATGGTTTCTCGAGTTTGGTGTGAGATGGAGGAGCGTGGGCGCGGAGGACAAGGGTTGGCTGGGGTGGAATTGGCTAGAGGAAAGAACGGACGAACGATCGAGGAGTGACTGTGTTTGTTTGCAGACCTCGAGTCGCGACTTTTGTAAAACCACCAGGGGACTGCGGCGAAATGAAAGCAAACTTCTCGAATGGAAAGCGCAGGCAGTAAAATTAGAACACAGAAGAAGTGAAAGGAAGGCCAGCAGAGCTGGAGGCGAGAGCAAAGTGAGCGAAAGGTGAGTGAGCGACGGGACTAAGGGAAGGGAGGAGAAAGGAGAGGATAGAGGTCAATCAGAAAAAGGTCCGCCTCTGACGGGAAGAGAGGACGGTAGTTTAGAAACAGACAAGGACGGCTGGGAAAAGGCAAGGAGGGAAAAAAAGTACAATTACAGCGCAAAGTAAATAAAATAAAATAAAGGAAAGCGAGCAAGCCGGGAGGGAGCGACTTGTCGTTCCAGGTTGACCGGGTTTTCGAAGCCTGGTCTCTCTTTCCTTTTCCGGGTATGTGCCTGCCCCGCGGGAGAGGGCATCAATTAGCTCATTGGTCCCATTTACACCCCCAGCCTCCCGGACAGGTACCCCCTCCCTACTACCACTTACCACTTACACAGGAATAGCAACCGACGACGCGGGTCATTCCTTCTAGGTCTGCTACCGCCTCCCTCCGTGCCGCCTGGGGCCGTTGCCAGCGGCCTGCCGCGCACCATCATCGCCACCGCCGCTGCGCTGCGGCAATCCAATGCCGCAGAGAGTCGATGAATTCAGCCATCCCATATACTTCTTGCAGCGGCAGATCCTCTTTCGTCCATGTCGGCGACACCCCGGACGGCGAGGGGGCGAGGGGGGGGGGCGCCCAGGCGGGTGGGAATGCTGCTGGTGCGGTCGACGTCCCTTCATTGGTCTCGTACCAGGTCGTAAGGGGTTCTTCTCTGTATTCCCCACCGCTGTACATGGACACGGGGCGGTGGTGATGGGGCCACACAGGCCCCTGCCTGCTAACAAAAAATGGGAACAAACATTCAGCCAGGCGCAGGGGGCGTTTATGTCTCCTTCGGCACAGATCGTCATCGACCAAGCGCGCGGGTTGGCCTGCCTCTCTTTACCTCATGTGCTTTGCGGCGTAAAGGCTCCGTTATTCCTAGGGTACGCGAGCACGAAGATGATTTTGTGACCCAGACCGCCCACGCTCGGGGGCTGAAGCTGTGCGTCGTCTGTTTTACACAAATTGACGTCGCACGTCGTAGCAGCGGCGTGCGCCGTTCGCCTGGGCGGGATGCTGCAGACCGACACGAAGAGATCTCTCCTTTGTCTTGCGCGTCCGATCACCTGCGCCCAGGCCGAGAGGACAGCGCCAGCAGCCAAGCACCGGTGGCCGGTCTTCGATGCAACTTCCCTGCAGCCTCCTGGTACCGGCATGCAGATGCGTGCATATACAATCCGTATATGCATCAATAGCTCCATGCCCGGTGGGCGGTTGGACCGAGTAGCTACCTACCTACGGATTGCCCACGCCGTATGTGCCGCTGAGGGAGGGCGACCGCACTACCAACAGAGATCTGTTACCAACGCGACTCTCTGTCTTTCGGCGGAGGCAGGCAGCCGGCCGAAACAACAAGATGAGGAAGGGTAAACGACATCCCGTCACGACAAAGGTCTGTTCCCAGATCCTGCGCCTGCTAGCGGGGATCTGCACAGGGAATCTCCCTGGCCCGACGCCAAGAGCGGTGATTGACTGTTCCACAGAGCGGTGGCCGTTCCACAAATCCAGGCACGCAGATAACACGCAGACACGCCAGGCACGCCGGCCTGGCCTCAGGGGCTGAAGACGCTGGAATGGGGGCCCCCTGTTCCAACTGGGGCACGGGCAACACAGGGCCTTCAGCCCCGCTATTTCGTGCCCCTCTTCCTCCCAGGGCCTCCTCCTGAACACTACCTCGGGCACCGCACACGCGGTCCCAATGGTCGGTCGGCAGGCTCAGCCGCTTAGCGCTGAACCGTGTCGGCTGGCCTCCGACGATGTGCCCTGGCACCTACGCATGGGCTGGACGCTGGTCGGTCGGTTGGTCGGGGGGGGGGGCTGTGAGATGTGACGGCCCATACACACGCCGCCCTCCCCTGGCCAAGAGGGGTCCCGAACAAATAGCGCGCCGTTTCATGTTAAATCTTGGGAGGTCTAGCGCCTGCTGGGCAGGGAGGATTTCCATTGGCATCTGCCATGCCGTCACTCGAGGTGAGACTTCTCCTCCTTCATACAAGTGCCCCGAATGGCGGTTGCTAGCAGGGGAGGGGAGCAGAACTGCGGAACTCGTGATGGAGGACTGCCCAGGCGAGGGGGTGACCGACGGGCCATGTCCGGTATTTTTGACGTTGACCGACGAGCCGACGAGCCGACGAGCGGGAGCCCAGCGTCGTGACGAGGGACCTTCAGCTGCGTTCGTACTTCCCGTCTTTAGGGCGAGTACGCACTAATCACAATAACAGCGATCGTCAAGGATCAGAGCAACCCTATCCAATAATAACACGGCCATTAAGCTGGGCGGCATAGATGATGCTACCGTGCCTGTACCCGGTAGTTCACCTTCATCCCATCCCACGACCTACGAGAACCATGCCCTGCGCCACCCTCGTACCCCGGGGAAACTCTGAGCGGTCCCGCCCTGGGCAGCTTCGGCTATGACAAGCGGAAAACCATGGTTAGCGGGAGCTACGCTCTTCGTTCCTCCTGCGTTGTACCTACCGCGCACGGAGTAATAACACGAGCTAACCTGATAACTCCCGTCCGAACCTTTCGAACCGAGGTGCGCCAGCCTTGCGCTAATTACGGCCTATAATGCAACATGCTACGCGCAGCATGAAGGAGGGGGGGGGGAGGCCCGGAGAAGTGGGTTGTCCAGCTTGGCAAGCCGAGCGTTCATCTCGCGGCGGTAACCGAACCGCACTCAAGCGAGTTTTTTCTTTCTTTCCTTTTTTTTTTCTCATTATCTCCCGTAACGCATACTTCACGGGCGGTGGGTTAGTCGTACGAGCACAGTGTGGCAGATGAAGGACGGAGCGGCGCCCATACGAACAACACGGGGGGCGGGGAGCGTTCATCTCTTGAACGGCTCCTGAAGACTTCACGAACGAAGCTTCGGCATGTGCGGAGGCGCAGAGGTGGGTGGTTGCGAGATGAGATGGTGCCTCAGGTCGGTGGAGCCGCAGGGGTTTGCCCGCTTCGTACCCTGGGTGCCCGGATTACTCCGTACATTAAGGGGCACGGGCACAAGAGGGAGAGGGAGGTGGTTGACATATCCAGATCCGTCAATCCCGGGGAGGGAGGCTCAAATAGGGACGACCAAGTAAGCAAGGGCCGGCCCCGTACTCGTACCCCCGGCCGGAACGCGCAAAAACAGACAGCACACCCAGGCAGGACGGGCAGGACAGGACGGGCAGGACGAGCAAGGCATGACGACGAGCATGCGGGCATGACGTGGCTGGCTTTCCCTCCGTGCGCCTATCCATACTACCATACTACTACAGCAGTAACCCGTACATCCCGGAGGTGTCGGGCCCGGGGGGGGGGGGGGGGGGGGGGGGGGGGGGGGGG
>JAKLNC010000041.1:0-124837 GCA_022813145.1 Barbatosphaeria neglecta
GGCTTCATCCGCTCCAAGATCGAGGACGTTCGCGGCGTCGACCATGAGCAGTCCCGCCGCGAGCGTCAGCGCAAGCTGGAGCTCCGCATCGACGAGCTCACCGCCGAGGTCGAGCGTGCCAAGAACACCTCCGAGATGTTCGACGAGGAGGTCGTCCGCGAGGTCGGCGACTTCGAGCGCATCAAGCGCGCCGAGTTCAAGCGCCAGCTCGGCGCCCTCGCCGACGCCCACATCGCTTTCTACGACGGCGTCGTCGACGTCTGGGAGAACTACGTCCGCGAGATGGAGAAGGACGGCGTCGAGATCCCCTAGGCGGTCAATGCCCCTCCTTCCTCTCCTCTTCTCCCCAGTTCCTCTGGACTTGGCAGCGACGACGACGGCGCCTTTCTGTCCCGCGTCCGTTCCTTTTCCTTTTCCTCCCCCTCCCCTCCACCTCCGTCCGATGGTCGAGCCCCAAAGCACGGAGGGCCTTCTTCTCCCTCCTTTTCCCTCCCTCCCGCTCATCATCAACATCATCACCAGAACCCGAACCCGGACGGCCCATCTCCCACAGACGGAGCGAGCGATCCTCTCCCTGAGTAGGATGCAGAAGAGGACGAGTGGGAAATACGAGGGCTTACCGGTCAAGAGGAAGATGGCCCGTCCCCTTCCGCATCGCGTACCTACTCCAGCGCCCTGGAATGGTGGACTTAGAGTCTATAGTCAAGTCCAGAAATATGGAGTTGGCCCTCTATCTCTATCTATTTGTTAGGTGCAAGTTTTGCCACGCTCCATCAGAAAAAAAAAAAAGACTAAGAAGCGAATGCCCCAGGTCGATTATCTATCTCTTTTTCCTCTCCCCCATCCCGTTTTCCTTTGTCTTTTTCAATTTCCTACCCCCGTTTCATTTATCGGTACACTGGGACTCGGGCGTTACGAGAACAGGCAGGACGGGCAGGCTTACTTTTGGGACGGCCGGTTGGGTTTTAGGGTGGAATGGAAAGGGGGGCCTGGGGAGGGTTGTGGAGAGGGTGATGGGATGGGTGGGCGGTGCTTTTTTTTTTTTATTCTGCCTTCCCTGTTCTCTTTTCTCCTTTCTGTTAGGTTTTTCCTACCTACCTTGCCTTACTTATCACTGCCTTCCTACCTACCTGCCTCTGCTTCCAACCTGCACTGCGCTTTCAGTGCTGTTATCCCTGGGTGGGCAGGTAGCAGAGTACATATAGGCAGGTAAAAAGCGCATGTTATTTCAGGAAGGAGTCCTACCTCATCAACAGCAGCGCAGGTAGGCTAGCTACTAGATAGGCAGATAGATAGAAGAAAACCCTGCCAAATATCCAATATTTCACATAGGATAGGGGCACATCCCGCCTGAAAGTCCGTTCTCGGTAAGACTTACTTTCTTATGGGCACTCTACTACAAAAGGGTACCTAGTGCAAAAGCAAAGGAGACTACCGATCTAACCAATGCCGAATACCTATGCTTCTATACAGACGTGAAGGGAGCGAGAGAGAGAGAGAACTCAATAAAAATAGAGAGAGAGAGACAAGAAAGAGACAGCGCCAGAAAAAAAGTCCGTACTAATCCAGTTTGATGCCCGTAGGGGGGAAGACGAAGACAAAAAGCCTCTCCAATGGGGGTTCGTGTACAACAACCAAAACAGGGAGAAGCATCTCGCAGTTTTCGTGCCAAACCGGTTTTTACAGCCTGTATAATGCATGTTTTTGTCTCTTTTTCTCTTTTCTTTTTCTTGTCGTCGACCGACACGACCGACCGGACCGGACCGACCGACCCAACCGCTGCCCGCCTTGGTTACTAACGCCGTCCGAGTAATCTTGATGAATCGCGGCCTGCTGAAGGCTGTTCCTCCTCCTCCTCTTCGCCGTCATCATCGTCGTCGTCGCCGTCATCGTCGTCGTCTTCCTCATCCTCCTCGTCTTCGGAATCGTCGCCGATAACATGATGCTCTTCCTCTTCCTGACGCCGACGGCGCTGTTGCTGCTGCTGCTCCCCCTCAGCGCCCCCTAGGGGGCGGCCCTTCTCGTTGTTGTTACCGGGGCCTGCATCGCGGCTATCTGCCGAGCGGTCCCGGTATCCCGCGTCGCCTTCGTCCTCATCTTCGTCCTCTGAGCCCCCAGCGAAGGCGTCGTAGAGCTCGCCGCCGCGCGTCTTGCGGCCTTTCTTGGCGCCCGCAAAGGTCTTCTCACCGCCGTTGAGGCCCTCCGCCTCGTCCTCATTGAGCAGCTCGAATTCGTAGTCGTCCCGCGGGTTGTTCCGCAGCCGGCGCCGGCGGGCCATGTAGAGGTAGATGCCCAGGCCGCAGCAGAAGACGGCGATGAGCCCGAGGGCGCCGTAAATCCAGATCTGCGTCTTTGACGAGACGTTCGACATGAACGACGGAACCCAGGAGCCGCCGCCGCTGCTGACTGGGGCCGTCTCGTCTTCGGTCTCGGTCCCCGTCGGAACGGCCGATCCCTGATCAGTCGGGCTCGCGGTGGGCTTAACCGGACGATCCGGGTGATCGGAAGGATTCACGGCCGGCAGTTCAGAGGGCTTGCCGCCAATGTTAGGCGGGAGCGTGGTGGTGGAAGCCGGCAGCGTGGTGGTGGCAATGACGTTGTGGTCGTCGTCGTCCTGCTCCGTAGGCATGGGCAGCAGCTTCGCCTTGGAAGCATCGGCGCTCTCGCCCCACAACTTAAGGTGGAAGTCAGTGAAAGTGCCGTTGTGCTCGTTGACCATAGTGTCCTTGACGATCACCGTCCAGGTGCCGAGGCCGGATTCGCCCCTGAAGCATCGCTCAACCGTTAGCTAACCATAACGCCCGTCTTCGGCCGGGTGGCGACTCACCAGTGCACCACGCTCATGAACGTCCAGTCGACGTAGCCCTCGGGGGCGTCGTCGGGCTTGCGGGTCACAGACAGGTGGCTGACGACCTTGTTGGGGCTCACGAGGTCGACGCTGAGGTCGCCCCGGCGGGTGTGGGCGACGTTCATGGTGACGGTGACGTGCTCGACGCGCGCCAGGTTTGCCTCCTTGACCATGTCGGGAGTGATGACAAAGCTGACGGCCAGGCCCTTGTCGCCCTGCGGGATGGCCTCGTTGACGTGAATCCAGGGGGAGAAGAGCCAGGCCTGCGGCTTGACGTTCTGCCACGTCTTGGCGGCCTCGACCAGGCCGTAGGTATCGACCTTGCCGTAGCCGAACGTGTGGCTGTATTTTTTGCCGATGGCCGTATCCTGCCAGTCGCCAGTGTCCAGATTGATAGGCACGGCACTGTCCATGGCCAGATACTGCATGTCTCTCCAGCTCAAGTCGGGCCTGACCTGAAGGGCGAGGGCGAAGATGCCGGCAGCGAGCGGGGCGGCGGCGGATGTGCCGCCGTGCGCGCTGTAGCACTGGTTCACCCCCACGTCCGTGGTATGCTGCGGAAGGGGGAAAGAAAGTTAGCTGTCGACCGTCTCGACCGTTCCGACCGTCCGTTGGCACCTGCCCCCCCCCCCCTCCCGTTCTTGAACTCACAATAGCGTCTCCGCTGCCGCTGGAGTAAGTAACCACCAGACCGGCAGAGCACGCCTCCGAATAGTACGGGTGGGCGCCTTTTCGGTCGATAGCACCGACGGTGATAGAGTAGATGCTGTTGGTGTAGCCGTCGAAGTTGCAGTTATCGTCCGAACCGGCCCCGTTGCCGCTAGCAAATACATAAATCGACCCGAGCCCGCCGCGGCCGTTCTGGACCGCGTTGAGCATGGCCCTCCTGATAAGAATGCCCGGTGCATCCATGCTCTTGCCGTCGTCGGGGGGGCCCCACGAGCAAGAATAGATCTGGTTGTGCTGAAAGTCGTAGTTCATGGCGACGGCCTCGTCGGCGTCGGAGATGGCTTTCGACAGGATCCGCAGGCCGGCGATCTTGGAATCGTAGGCAACGCCGACGCCGCAGACGTCGTTCCGCACGGCAGAGACCTCTCCGGCGCAACGCGTGCCGTGCCTATCCTCCGGCAGGCGCGGCCGGGGCTCGTTGGTCTTGTCGTTGAAGTCGTAGGAGCCTTCTGCGTAGTAGTTGGCCTTGAGGTCGTCACTGTACATGTCCAAGCCATCGTCAACTATAGCGACGGTGGCGTTCTTGCCCGTGATGCCCTGCGTCCACACGTCGGTGACGTTCACGTCGTGCCCGACCTGGATCGGGTTGAACAGGTGCCACTGGTCCTTGAAAATCGGGTCGCGGATCTGGAGCTGCGCGGCGACGTCCTCCTGCTTCTTGACGGCCCAGTCCACCGGCTGTTCCGGCTGCCGGGGTAGAGGGCCGACCAGGCGGGGCGGCATGCGCTTCTCCCACGGCTTACGCAGCTTCTGCTTCTGGGAGAAGAGGACGCCGTCGAGGACGTCGCGGCCGCCCAGCGCGCGTTTTCTCCGCCGCCGCTCCTGCAGTTCTCGCTTGACCACGTCGTGTTCCCCCTTGCCGCTCGAGAATACGTGGTGGTCCTGCAGCTCTCCTAGTGCGCCCTCGTGGACGAGGCCCAATCGCAGGGCTACCTGGGACGGCGGGGTTTCGGGATCGAGGTGGAGGACGTAGTAGTCGTTCGCATCGTAGTCTCGCGGTTGTACCTTGTTCGCGGCGTCGGCGATGGAGACGGCGAAGCCGAGCAGGCTCAGGAGCGCGGAGGCCTTCATGATGGGAGGTGGGGGCCTCTCGGGCCAGGAAGAATCGAATGACGGTCCGGAGCGGGAGGGGGCCAGTTAAGTGAGTTTTCTTTCTCGCCCTCTCTCTCCCTCTTTCTTCTCCTCTCTCTCTCTTTCTCTCTCTTTCTCTCTCTCTCTCTTTCTCTCTCTGTCTCTCTCAGTACATCGACCTCATGGGAGGCTCAATGGAGGATGCTGCACGTTCCCGTTGATA
Organism: Barbatosphaeria neglecta; assembly: GCA_022813145.1. Taxonomy (NCBI): domain Eukaryota; kingdom Fungi; phylum Ascomycota; class Sordariomycetes; order Barbatosphaeriales; family Barbatosphaeriaceae; genus Barbatosphaeria; species Barbatosphaeria neglecta. The sequence goes on from JAKLNC010000041.1 coordinate 4,872, forward strand.
CACCTTTGAGAAGAACTGCATATAATTGCTCGCGGAAGATCGAGATAGGCGATAGGAGGTCCACTAGGCAGGCCGGCTCAAGTCAGATGGAGAGTAAAGCAACGTATGTGGTTACTTGCAGATATGCCCGGCGCCAAAAGAAGGAAGGCCGAGGCTCAATAGAATAGAGAAACCGAGAAACAGGCTGCGACAGGGGTTCGGGCGATAACAAAGAGGAGATATTCCAGCCCTGCCCCAGCCGGAGGGCAGTGAGAGGTGCTGACGCCGGGAGGGGGGGGGAAACAGGAGGTCTTGGACGAGAGGCAAGTCGTTTCGTACCTGCCTTGGCTGCGACGGACGGCCCCTTCTAGCAATCTGTCCGTTCTCCGTCGGTCGTTGGCCGGTGATGATCGAATCGGGGAGGAGACGTAACCTGGAGCACGGGCACGGGCGCAGCTGCAGGCAGGCTGATGCCCCTCCGAGTCTAGCGGGCTTACGGGGAGAAAGTGGCGCTGGGTGGGTGCTGAGGGTCATCTCCTGTTAGCGGTTGATTGCCACTTGCATGGGTCTGCAGCCACCGGACAGCCCTGTGACTCTGGGCGGCGTTTCATTCCTCGCAGCGAGCCTCCCCATCTCCACCCTTCTGCGCTACGCCACAACCTCCTTAGCCTGTCACCCTCCACAGGCGCCAACCACCTTCACGACGAATCAGGCCCTACTGCGCCACACATTTTATTCTGCAGCTCTTTCTCATCGGGCTGACGCTCGACTAATACGGATTACGCCAGACCGTACATTTATAACGCCGAGTACACAAGGGAGCAGAGAAGCAAAGAGCAGAACCATGCCTGCTGGGTGGGTATTCTTTGCTTTACCATCGCCCTTACGGGTCGCTAGTGGGCCGGCACGCTGTCTGGGCCGGCACAGACTCGAGCGTCTCCAGAGGCGGCGAGGATGGGCAGGTCCCATCATTGTTACGCCCGGGACAAAGACCTCGATGGGCCGGTCCCAGGTTGTTCTCCCAGCCGCCCGAAGGCTTCCTAACAGCGCGCCCCCCCGCATACTCCGGTCTGTAAGGACTCCGGCACGGCACGTGGGCTTCTAGAAATGCCGTCCTCTTCGATTGAGAGCCAGCTGGGGGCCGAGGGTGGAGGGCGGCCGGCTAGCTGCTGGGGACGAGCCGCCCTACGAGCAGGTAGGTTGGTGTACGGAGTAGGTACGGCAGACATTCTGCTCGTTTGCCGCCCTCGATTTGAATGATCTGCACTGGAACTCCCGTTCCCCGTCCCTGGACCTGCCATCCGCCTTCCGGAGCGGCAGAGCTGCGAAGCTTCGCGCACCAATGCCGCGGCAGCTCCCGGCAGCCATTCGCCTACGGCAGTGAAGGGAGGAGGGCGTTGGGAATCAGTATATGCACCTCCCCGCCCTGGCCTGGCGGCGCTTGCGGCCTGAGACGGGCAATGGCTGCCCGCATTGGGCGCCCATCGCGGGTCTCACTCGGAGCAGCCAGCCACTGGGGCCGCCGTCCTTGTTTGCCCCTCCGACGAGAAGCCAGTGAGGCCCCGTCGCGGCGCGGTCTCGGGCAAACGGCGTCGAGACATGTGGTGCGACGAGGGACGAGAGGAGGGAGACGTCCCGTCAGCAGGGCAGGCAGGACGGACAGGGCAAGCAGGGGAAGTTGGGGAAGGTTGTGTGGGCTGCACGTACGCCGGGGGAAGTCACTCGACCTCGCGCGGCCTCGCACGCACTCTCGCACTTGTTGGTTCACACGGGGCCGCGCAACAACTGGCCGCCACGGACTGAGCCGTGGGCGCCCCGTCCTCCTCATTGGCGCCGCCCGAGGTCGCTGGGTGCCGATGCTGCCGCCTCTGCCATCCCAGTGCGAGCTGCATTGTTGGCGCCAGTCTCGAGGACGGACACTCAGTGGCGCGTTGGGTAGCAGTGCTGTGGCCTGGTGGCGTACACGATCAGGCACACTTGGTCCGTTCGCCTGCGTTCCCCCGGGCGAATGACGGTGCCGAATTGCCATGCTATCGGAGGGAGGACGACGACGACGACGAAAACGCGGGCTCGAGCCTTTGTGCGCAGAGGATTGTGCCCTCCGGAGCCCAGCAGGAAATGTACAGCATCCGTCAGAATACGGAGCATCTCGTCCTCCCCCTCGAGCACAGACTGTAAGCCCCCGACATTCATGGATCCTGTGGCGACTGGGTGCCGGCCGGCCGACCGCCTCTTTTTCTTTTTTTTTCAGGTCGTCCTCCCCCCCCCATCTGATGCGCTGCACCCCCTGCAAACGAGCTGACGGGCGTGTGGGCGGATCCCTGCCTGGGCGGAGCGGGTACCTGTTAGTGCCTGCGGATAGGTGAAGGCACCCCCGTCCAGCGGGCTCAGGTACGGCCAGCAAGCGCCGCTACCCTCGGAGCGCTGGTCTGGATGTCTGGCTCGCCTGCTGGCCTGCTGGGGCGGACGGGGACGAGTGGACGCAACGCTGGCAGCCCTGGTCGGCTACGTCAACCACCCCATTTTCTGCTTTCTGTCTCGACGGCATTTTTTTTTCCAATGCTATAACTGAGCACTTGTTCCGCGGCCGCTGCAGCCCGAGCCCGCATGTGTCCGCAAAGCATTGGTTGCTGGCCCTCCCGTGCATGCCTCTAGGATCGTCTGGGCAGGTTCGCTGGGTTCGCTACCTCTCGCTACCTCCGCTAGGTTCTCTGGGTTGCTGCGCCTAGCAGCTGGTAGCGTTCCCTCGCAGACAGATACGCTGGCGCCGCCTCCGACCCCCCTGCCCGACCCGGCTCTGGTTCTGGTTCTGGCTTCCCATCTGGCCTGAGAGACGGCGGCCTCGTTGAAAATCCTCGCACCCGGAACTACCCTCAAACCTGGGACGCTCTCCTCGAAACCCAATCACCGCTCCTCCGCCTCTCCTCTCCTCTCCATCCTTCCATCGCCCCCCCTCTTGTCATTCCACCCGCCCCCTCGCGATGGCCGCTCCCTACTGGGGTCAGCTGCCGGGGCCCAAGTTCGCCGGCCAGACGAGGCCTCGTCGCGCCTCTGGCGACTACGGTCCGACGGCCGATCGGGCGCAGTCATTGGACGCGCCCACCGCCCAGCCTCAACCCAAGGCCAACAGGGCCTCGGTGCAGACTACAAATACCGATGCGCCGTCGGACTCGACCCTGAGCCCCTACGCCTCGCCTACGGCCTCGAGCTTCCAGGCCAAGGGACTAGCCCCCCGGCCGCCCTCTCTTCCCTACGGTGCCACCCCCAGCCAATACCCGCCCGAGCAGCCTCACAGGAGACGCCGCTCGCAGCCGACGCCGCAGGAAGGCCCCCCGGGCGGTCACGACGACGCCCGCGACGACGACGACGACGACGACGACGACGAGCTTGAAGAAGCGGAAGGGCCAGGAGGAGAGCACGGTGCCGCCCCGCCGCCCGCCGCGCCCGACGTCCCGAGGGCGCCTCCGGTCAGCTACCGACACCCGTACGGCAACGGCGGTCTGCCCTACACCTACGCATCCGGGCCCGGCGCGGTGCCTCGCAGCGCTGGACGGCCCGACCCCGGTCTGATGGACCCGCCCGAAGAGTACTACAAGACGGCCACCCCCGAGAGCGTGGGACGCGAAGAGCATCCCGTCCTGGACCGGTCGCGCAAGACATTCGAGCCGCACCTGAGCCCGACCTCCCGGCGGCGGTCCTCGGGTCTGGACCCTGCCACGGGCAAGCCGTCGCCCCAGCAGCGGAAGACCTCACTCGGCGGTCAGCCCGACCGCTCAAGAAAGTTGGAAGACGTCCGATCTCCGCTGCAGAAGCTTGAACTGACGCTCGACAGCATCACCAAAGAGGAAAAGCGCGCACGAATGGAGGCCGCCGAGCAGCGCGCCCGAGAGAAGGAGGCTCAGGACGCCGACAAGGCCGCCGCCCAGGCCGCCGCCCAGCAGCAGGTGCGCGCCCGGGACCGGGCCGCCTCCCTCAGCCAGGGGCAAGGGCAGGCGCAAGGACCAGCGCAAGGAGAGCAGAAGTCTCGCCTCCCCCTCGATACGGCTACGGCTGCTGCTGCTGCCGCCGCTGCCGCCGCCGCCGCCGCCGGTATCGGTGGTGCGTCGAAGGGGCCTCTGACGCAGAACCCACCTGACGAAGGAAGGAGATACGGCTCCGCGTCGGAGCAGGCGTCGAAAAGCCAGGTGCTCCCCGAGTCGAGGATTCCCGTGCCGTCCAGCGCCCTGGCATCCGGCATTCCGCAGCGCAACCTGAGCTTCCGCGAGCGAGCGGCCAAGAACGACGCCGGCGTCAAACTGCCGGAAGCCGATGGCGCGGAGATCAAGTCGCCGAGATCGCCCGTGGGCGCCGTCTCGCTAACCCGGAGCGCTAAGCTGAGGAAGGAACCGCCCGGCGATCCGTGGTACAGCAAGAGGACCGAGGTAGAGAAGAAATTCCCGATGGTCCACTCCCGAACCGCCCCCGCCGCCGCCGTGGCTACCGTCGCTCACGTCCCGCTCCCGGGACCGCACCACGCGGCGACGATCGTAAACGGGGACGAGGTGCACAGCGGCGCGGAATCGATGCCGGAGAAGCCCCGCCGGCCCGTTGAAGGGACGGGCCCGGTCATGGTGGTCGGCGAGGGCGTCGCCCGCGCCGTCCCCGCCAAGCTGACCAAGTCCCCGAGCCAGAGAAAGGCTGCGTATCACGCCAATGCCGGTCTGAACCGAGGCGGGGAGTATGGCGCCGATATCACTAGCGGCTCTGCTGCCGGCGCCGGAGGGGCGGCAGGTGTTCCCGCGAGGGCTCCCGCCAGGCAGCAGCAGCACGTCGAGGACGACAGCGATGCCGAGGAGAACCACCCCCATCACCACCACCACCCTCACCTCCCGCACATGGCGCATTACCCCTACGAAGTATACAAACCCCCGGAGTATCTCGACGAGTGGAAGAAGGCCACCGTAGGGACGCTATCCGGGGCGCTTCTAGATCTCAGCGAAGACGAGCCGCCGCCACCGCAGCCGCAGCCGCTAGACAGGAGCAAGACGTGGTGGGAAGAAGCGCCCAACCGGAGGCGGACCAACACCACCCTCTCGCGCCCGAGGAGGGCGGAGGCGTACGAAGGGGAGTACGACGAGACCCACGTCCCGACGCGGTTCAAGCCGCCGCTGTACCTGAAGTGCGGCCCCCTCTTGCGATACTGCGGCATCCGGCAGGAGCGCATCCCCACGAGGGGCAATCGAAACGGGGCGAGCAACGAGCGGGAGTTCTGGAGGGGCAGCGTGATGATCGTGACGCAGGACTCGGAATCCTCGTACGAGATAGCGCCGACACTGAGGATGTTCGTGCAGCCGATCGAGCTGCTCCCGCCCCCTCCCGTCGAGGTGCAGGGTGCGGTGCCGCCCGAGTACGTGGACCCCATCGCTGGGCACCCGAGGCTGGGCCGCAAGGGCGAGACGCTCTACGTGCGGCCGGTCGAGCACCTCGAGGAAGGACGCGACCTCTCGCGCAACGAGACGGACGAAGGCCTGTTCGAGAAGTCGAAGAGCCCGCCGGACGAGCCGCCGCCCAAGGGCTTCAGCGACCCGCCGGGGTCCTTCGCGGCGCGCAGGAAGCGTGTGGAGGTGGACGGCGAGAAGGTGAACAAGTACAAGGACGTGCGCGGCTTCCGCCTGCACTCGGAGCGGGGCGTCACGTTCTGGCGCTTCAACATCGAGGTCGAGCTGCGGGAGAAGCAGCAGCGGATCGCGTACCGCATCAACCGCGGGCCGGCGACGGGCTTCTGGGTGCCGGCGAAAGCCGAGCCCATGAACATCATGTTCTACAGCTGCAACGGGTTCAGCCTCAGCGCCGACCCGAACGAGTTCTGCGGGCCCGACCCGCTCTGGCGCGACGTGCTCAACACGCACCAGGCGCGGCCCTTCCACGTGATGATCGGCGGCGGCGACCAGGTGTACAACGACGCGGTGATGCGGCAGACCAATATCTTCCAGAAATGGCTCCTGATCAGGAACCCGCTGCCCAAGCACAACGCTAGCTTCACGGCCGCGATGCAGGACGAGCTGGAGGCCTTCTACCTGGACCGCTACGCCATGTGGTTCTCGCAGGGCCTGTTCGGCTTCGCCAACTCGCAGATCCCCATGGTCAACATGTACGACGACCACGACATCATCGACGGCTTCGGCTCGTACCCGCACCACTTCATGAGCTCGCCCGTGTTCTCCGGCCTCGGCAACGTGGCCTTCAAGTACTACATGCTCTTCCAGCACCAGAGCGTGCCCGACGAGACCGAGATGTCGGAGCCCAGCTGGACGCTGGGGCTGCGTCCGGGGCCCTACATCAACCAGCTCAACCGGAGCCTGTTCATGTTTCTGGGTTCCAAGGTGGCCCTGCTCGCCGTGGACTGCCGCACGGAGCGGACGCGCGACGAGGTGATCCGGGACGAGTCCTGGAAGAAGATCATGGACCGCTGCTACGCCGAGATCACCAAGGGGAAGACGGAGCATCTGCTCGTGCTCCTCGGCGTGCCCATCGCGTATCCGAGGCTGGTCTGGCTCGAGAATATGTACGTCTGGCTGCTGCTGCTGCTGTTACTTACCAACCTGTATATCCCGGCCTGCGCTAACACTCGCACAGCTTGACCTCGCGCTTCATGGACCCCATCAAGGCGCTCGGGAAGACCGGCCTCTTGGGCAACTTCCTGAGCCGGCTCGACGGGGGCGTGGAGGTCCTCGACGACCTCGACGATCACTGGACGGCTAGAGACCACAAGGACGAGCGGAGAGTGATGATCGAGGACCTGCAAGACCTGGCGGCCGACAAGTCCGTCCGCGTGACCATCCTCAGGTGCGTAGTAGAGCCCCGGTTTTGATGATAGTCGCTCTGCTAACGCAAGTCTTCCTCCAGTGGCGACGTCCACCTGGCCGCCGTGGGGCAGTTCTACTCGCACCCGAAGCTGGGCCTGGCCAAGCACAAGGACTTCCGGTACATGCCCAACATCATCTCGTCGGCCATCGCGAACACGCCGCCGCCCGACTTGATGGCCGACATGCTCAACAAGAGGAACAAGGTGCACCACTTCGACCCGGAGACGGAGGAGGACATGATCCCGCTGTTCCATCACGGCGTGGAGGGCAAGCCGCGGAACAACAAGACGCTTCTTCCGCACCGCAACTGGTGTTCCATCCGCCTGTACTCGCCCGGCTCGACGCCCCGAGCCAGCCCGTATCCGTCCGCCTACGACGTGTCTCCTTACAGCACACCCCTGGGGAGCAAATCCAGCGTGTTGCGGAGGTTCTCCCAGCGCCGGCGGGGGCCGGTATACCGGCCGGACGGGCCGCGACCGCCGCCGGTGTCGGGCGGCCTATTCCGCACCTTCAGTCGCAACCGCGTCTCGTCGGAATCCTTCCGCCCCAACGTCGCCCCAAACCGTAGCGCGTCCCTGAGCCGCGGGGACTTCCGCCCCAGCAACCTCCTGCGGCGGCTCAGCGGCAGGCGGAAGAAGTCTCAGCCGGACGACGGCGGGATTAACGGCCAGTGGGGCGTGGAGAGCGAAGAGGAAGACGAGCTGCCCCCCCCGGCGGCTGTTGACCGAAGGGCGCCGGGCGTACCGGACGTTCCTCCGGGCGTTAAGGGCAACGGCAACGGCAGCAGGCGAGCTATCGTGCAGGACCCGTACGAGGACAACGCCACCGAGACCGAGGAGGAATCGGACGAGAATGCTGGGCAATACGGGCGCACGATGGGCCTACGCGGCGGGGCGAGCGGCAGTTCCGAGGAATTCAGGAACGGCGACGAGGGCTACTTCTCGGCGAAGCCGCGTGCAGCCGAGACGGCGGCGTCCTCAGCAGCCGGACCGCCGCCGCCTGCGCCGCTGGAGGCTAACAACCAGCTGCCGACGCCGGAGACCATGTCTGATCACAAGGCGGGGTCGGCGCCGGCGCCGGAGCCGAGGCCGTTCCACAGGACGCCGACCGGCCTGTCGGCGAAGCAGTTGAAGCACGCCAAGAATCTCGAGGTCAACCTCGAGGGCGGGCTGGAGATCTGCCTCAACGTCGAGGTCAACCAGAAGGATCCGGCGGGCATCACGGCGCCGTACCGGCTGGTGGTACCGAAGCTGTGGTACACATACGAGGGCACCGAGTCTACGGCCACGGCGGCGGCGGCGGCGGCGGCGGTCGAGACAGCGCCCCCTCCCGTGAAGGAGCCCACGGGCATCAAGCGACTGTTCAGCATGAGGCGGAGCAATAAGTCGAGTCCCGAGGTCATCACCGCCACCAACTAGTCTATTCGCAGCGTTGTGCGAGGAGAAGACGAGAGAGAGAGGTCGGGATTGTTGATATCGAAGATCCATGACGACTGATGATTTACGACCACCACGACGAGCTCTCGCAGATTGCTTCTTGCTCTCTTTTTCCCTCTGATTTCTTCTTCTTTTTCCTTTTCTTTTTATAGATGGAAAATGCATGATGGGACAGTGGCCAGTTGCCTTCTCCCCCTCGCTTTCCTTTATTTCCTTCTTCCTTTTTGTGTCTAGGTGGTCTCGATTCTTCCGCCTGCCCTTTACACTTCACAGGTAATACGGACATAGCAATGAAGGGACATACGCGCTATACTTAACGGGTTTATAGTACCTACCGCAAAGCAGAGAAGCAGACAAGCAGATACGTGGAGCGAAGCGTGTTATAAAGGGGGATTCCAGCCGCTTGATGATATCTGGGTACCTGTACAGACTGGACTTAAATCTCAAAATTTGCATACGGCACATTCACAGTCGGTCGGCATCATGGCCAGTCCCTAATGGAAACCTATTGGATAGCAGAAAGAGCACTGTTTCATATTTTCATTCGCATGCTGCCAATACATAGTAGTAGCCGCGCCGCGTCTACCTGAATTCCGACTACATGTACCTATATACATGCAGTTTGACTGACACAAAGAGAGCCAATCTCGTGATCCTCCCTGGAACAATATCATACGTGTTAGTTATCAGAAGAGAAGCGGGTAGAGATATAGATAGAGATAGACGTACCTCTGAGGCGGCTGAGGCGCATGCCGACATGCGTGGGACGACATATCGGCCTTTCTTTTGGGGATTCCTTTTCCTTTTTCCGGATCCTTCCCCGCACAGAAGAGGCTCTAGAGGCCTTCCTCCTCCGTCAGAATGGGGAGTATATCATAGGCATCATCTCCATCTCCATCTCGTCGTGAGGGGACGCGAAACCACCCAGGACAGGAGGGTGTCCCGCGCGAGCTCTCCTCACAGTTCCTCCTCGTCGTCCTTCTCAGCGCCGCGGCTGCCGCCGCCGACCATGTCCCTATCGCCGTCCCTGTCCCTGTCCCCGTCCTTGTCCCTGTTCCCACTGCCACCGCCGCCGCCACCACCATCGCGGGGCGGCACCGCGGGACTCCGGCTCCGGCTACGACTGCGGCCCCGGCCGCGGCCTCGACCGCCGCCGCCACCGAGGCCGCGCCCGCTGCTATTGTTGTTACTGTTGGCGTGGCCGGCCTTGCCGGGCGGGGGCCGCACGAAGGCGAAGTCGACCTGCACGGTCTGGTCGAGCAGCTTGGTGTTGTGGGCGCCGTCGATGGCGGCGCGCGCTTCTTGGAGCGTCGGGTACTCGATCAGCGCGTAGCCCTGGCCGCGGACAAGGGTGTCGTCAGCAGTGTGAAGCAAACGAAACGGAGGGAGAGATAGACGAAAAGTGAAAACACACCTTAACGTAGCCGCTGCGCCGGTCGAGGTTGAGGTGGAGGTTCTTGATCTCGCCAAACTCGGCAAACTTGTCGTGTAGGGCCTCCTCGTCGGCCTCCTCGTGCACGTTGGTCACCATGACGATCCAGCCCTCGATCGAGCGCACGGCTGTCGCTTTGCTGTTCGTCTGCATGTCTGCCACTTTGGCGCTGCTGGGGCCCGCCGCCGCTGTCGCGGGCTTAGTGGAGGGGGAGGGGTCGGCGCCGTCGCGGGCGGGCGAGCCGGGCTCGTCGAGTTCCATCTCGACGTCGGCCATTTTGGAGGGAGTGTGTGGGGGGTGGAAGACTGGAAACAACGGGGTTAGATCCGAGGCGAAGGAGGCGCTGGTTGAAGCTCTCGAAGGTGAGACAGTAGTGAAGTGAGTATAGGGTCGAGCCGAGGCAGTTGCTAGAAGAACAATTCCTAAGTTAGGCTCTGGCTCCACAAAAGAAGCGGCCCCACCAAAACTGCAGCGGAGCCTTGCCAGCTGTTTGACGGCTGTACGGAGTAACGGGCTTGAACTGCCTCGTCCACCCACTTCACCCTACCTAACTTCCATCTTCTCACTTCTTCACTTGAGCATGTAAACGACTGTCTTATGATTGGAAGAAGTCATGGCTCCTTCTGGTAATACTAGCCCTTCATATCGAGAGTATCTTCACACCGAGAGTAAAGAGAAGAAGAGCCGCTACCACATCGCCCCGTCCCTTGTCGTCATCCTGCCTCGCTAGATCGCGATGTCGGAGCCTTCTCGGGCCTCCCATTGGCCTCGGGCGGGGAGATGAGACTTCTCAGATGGCCTCGTGCTGTAACCTTGGCAGCGATCTGTCCCGGTGCCTCGATCGATTTGCTACTTATATAAGTGAAACTGGGGGACCCGACTTGGCTGGAAGGACTCACTCTCTAGAAGGACGACTCGGATCGATCTCGCTCGTGCACAGTAGTTGAGAGATTACTCTGCTATATTTTGTGCTGTCTACGCCGCTACCTCGCTATGCCCAGCTCCACTGACATCGAACTGTCTGCCCCCCCGGACTCTCTTCCGCGGGGGGCGTCCGCCCAAGAAGACGGCGGTCTCTCCGACGCGATGCTTCCGCCCGCCGACCGCGGGAAGGGGGCCTACTTCGTCTTGGCGGGGTGCGCTCTCGCTCAGGCGCCCGTCTGGGGTGAGTCCTGACCTCAGGTACTTACCGCCTGTTTGGGGGGGGAGAGGTGCTAACCCACAAGGACAGGGTACTCCCTCGCCTTCGGCGTCTACCAGCAGCACTACTCCGCCCTCATAGGCCCCAACGCCGACCCCGGCGCGGGTGCCGGCGCCATCGCATCCGTGGGTACTACGCAGAACGGCATCCTCTACCTCGCCACGCCGGTGCTCCTCGCCCTGCTGACGCGCTTCCCCCGCCTCCGGCCCGCCGCACCGGCCCTCGGCCTCCTGCTCGCGATCGTCAGCCTGATCGGCTCGTCCTTTTTCGTCCCGAACAGCCAGAACAGCGAGGTGGGCGCTTTAGTAGCCACGCAGGGGGTACTCTACGCGCTCGGGTGCGCGCTGCTCTTCGCACCCGCGACGCTCTGCCTGGACGACTGGTTCGTCGCGCGCAAGGGCCTCGCGTACGGGCTCATGTGGGCCAGCAAGAGCGCCGTCGGCGTCGGGGCACCGCTGCTCATGAGCCTCCTGCTGGACAAGTACGGGGCCGCGACGGCCTTGCGGGTCTGGGCTGGCCTCTCTGCCGTGCTGAGCCTACCGCTGCTGGTCTTGCTGAAGCCGCGGCATTTGCTTTCGCCTCTTCCTCCTTCTCCTACTTCTCCTTCTCCTTCTTCTCCTTCTTCTCCCTCCTCTCCCTCTTCTTCTTCTCCTTCTTCTCCTTCTCCTCCTCGTTCTTCTCCTTCAGACCCTTCGGACCCGCGCGGCACACGCACCACCTCCTTCCTGCGCCACGGCCTCTTCTGGATGTTGCAGGTGGGCAACGTACTCCAAGCGCTGGGCTATCTAATGCCGAGCACCTACCTCGCCTCCTACGCCACCGCCGTCGGCCTCTCGCCCACCGCGGGCCCGCTCCTTCTCGCGCTATTCTCCTTGGCCTCCGTGCCGGGGTCTCTGGTGATGGGCCTCCTAGGCGACCGCCTCGCCGCCACGACCGTCGTGCTGCTCTCGTCCGCGGGCAGCGCCATCGCCGCGTTCGTGCTCTGGGGGCTCGGCGGCCGCCTGGGCGTGCTGGCCGGGTTCGCCGTTGCGTACGGCTTCTTCGCCGGCGGGTTCAGCGCCACCTGGTCGGGTGTGCTGCACGAGGTGCGCCGCCGCGACGCCGGCGCCGACACCGGCCTCGCCTTCGGCCTGCTCATGGGCGGGCGCGGGCTTGGCTTCGTGCTCAGCGGGCCGGTCAGCGGCGCGCTGCTCGACGTGGCGGGCCGTCGCGGCGGTCAACCGGCAGCAGCAGCAGTAGCAGCTACCTCGGCGTATGCGTCCCCGTACGGGCCCATGGTCGTCTGCACCGGCTTGACCGCGGTCCTCGGTGCCTGGGGATGGCTCTGGACCCTGGGCAAGCCCTGTCGCCGCATCGGCGCTGGGGCCCTGCGTCTGTGGCGGGCGCACGTGGTGTAGTGAGGAAGGGGCAGCGAGTAAGCTCACCCGAACCGCTGATCCCATCCGTCGTGCTTGTTACTCATAGATCCCAGACAGACGACACGATGCAAAAACGAAGTTACTTAATGCTGATGAACCTGACCTAGCCCTAACCCACCTAATGACAGGTATCCAGTGATTCGATCCGTAACACTCCCCCCAGCCTCGATAAACGCCCAGGAAGTCCAGCCCAAACAAACCAGATGAGGTCGTTTCGGTAGAAGAAAATATATCATCTAGCAATGCTTCGTCCCGCATCGTTCTTCCTCCCTTGCTCCTTTTTGTTTTCCTGATCCGGTCCCAAACTCCCTTTGGTTACTCGTACACGGAATACCACACACGCGCGCACACATCAATAGTAATACCCACGCGTCAGGATCTTGGTCATGGTGACGTCCATCTCCTCGCGCGTCATGCCCTCGCCCTCCTCCTCCAGCCGGTGGTAGATCTGCTCCAGCCCGTTGATCTGGCTCTCCTTCATCTCGATCTGGTCCCGCACCCCCAGCAGCTGCTGGTAGTGCTCCTGCTGGCTCGTCCTGGCGTTGTTGGTGCCGCTACTGGAACCCCTTCTATTCGCGTGGGCTCCGCTGTTGTCATCGCTGCCGCTGCTGTGCTGCTGCTGCTGCTGCTGCCGCCGCCGAATCGGGCCTCCCTCGCCGGCGTTTCCCTCCTCTCCGCCGCCGCCGCCGCGCCTCTTCTCCGCGCTCTCGGCCTCGCCGTGGAGATGGGCGACCTCGTCCCGCAGGGCCTTGATCACTATGGCGAGGGCCTTACCCGGTGCCAGCGCCGCGTCGGGCAGGCACTGCTTTTGCCGCACGGCCTTCGCGTCGGCCCTCCCGTTGCTGCTGCTACCGACGGCGGACTGCGGCCGCCTCGGAGCCGGGATGGTAATCCTGGTCTCTTCGATCTGTCGGCGCCGCTCAATCATGAAGCACGTCACGCAGTTGCCGTTGGCGCAGTGCTGCGCCCCGCAGGTTGTCTCGCCTTCCGTGTTGTTGCAGTTCTTAGGGTCGGCTACAGGCGCCGGAGCCGCCATCACTGCTGCCGCCGCGGTGGAAGAAGCGGCCGCGTTGAGATGGCGCGCTTCGGCTTCGAATGTGAGGGTCTGCCATCGGACGTGGCGGGACTTGTCGCTGCGGGACGACACCATCCCTGCAGCGCGGTGATCATCCAGACGAACGTCGTCGTCACCGTTCGCTCCTGCCTCTGAAGGAGCCGGCTCGGTGGCGAGGTTGGCCGACGACGCTGGCCGTCCAGGCCTGGTGACGATGATGCTGTGTGTGGACTCGCCGGACACGCTAGGCGTCTCGTCCTCTACGGCATCGGCCAGGTCCTCGCGGTCCTGGGCAGCCTGATCTTGCTTGCGAGCCTGGATCTCCCGCCGGACCTCGTACGTGATGTCGTCCAGGAAGAACTGCGACGTCATGTTGTCGTCCATAGAGACTTCGTCGTCCATGATGACGGGGGGCGCGGCGGATGAGGAAGCGCGCGCACCGGCGTTCCGCTCCGACTTCTGGGTCGTGAACGGCCGTGCTGGTGCCGGTACCGGCGCCGGCGCCTCCTCGTCGTCGTTGTCAGAGTGGGAGCAGGAGTGATCATCTATCATCTCCTGCGGAGGCACCCCCCGTCTAGACGAAGACGAGCCGGAGGGGCCGCCGTTCTTCTGCTGAGAAGTAGACACAGCCTTCTTGCCCTTATAGAAGGCCTTCTGCTCGTCCGGAAGCCCGCCGGGCCACTGATCGAGGACGTGCAGAGCCCGCACTAGCGTCTCATCCTTCTCCTCAAACGAGGACCGCAGCCGCTGGTAGTTCTCCCGGAGCTTCTGGTAGCTCTGGCCAAGATTGCGGTAGTTCTGCTCCAGACCCTGGTAGCTCTGGTCGAGACTCTGGTAGTTCTGGTCGAGGTCGTACAGGTTCTCCTTCTTCTCCTTGAGGGATGCGTTCACCTTCTCGATCTGGGACTTGTGCGTCTTGACCGCTGCTTTCGAAGCCTCCTTATACTTTTCGGAGCGCTGTCGGAGCGCCGCGATGTGCTCCTCGTGCACCGCGTTCTGCTGCAGAAGCACCTCGTTCTCGAGCGTGAGGACCTCCTTCTCCCCTTCCAGGTGGACGATGCGCTCTTGGAGGCGTCGGGCTTCCTCGCGGTAGCGGTCGGAGGACGCCGCGGCGAGCGCCTGCTTTTCCCGCTGCAGATGGGCCACGCGTTCCTGGAGGCGTCGGCACTCCTCCCGATAGCGGTCCGACGTGGTCGCCTTCTCCGTCTGCATGGCCCTGATCACCTTGTCGCGCTCAGAGGCTTCCCTCTCGAGCTGCTTGACACGCTCGTTCGCGGAGTCCAGCTCGGCCTGCAAGCTCTGCCACTGCTCGACCGCCGATGCCGCCTCCTCGACGGCAGCATCACGCTGCGTCGCCAGCAGGTTGGCCGTCTTGTCGCGCGCCTTGTGGCGGCTGCGAGCCTCCTCCAGCTCCCGTTCTAGGGATTCGATGACCCGCATGAACGCGGCTACAGGGGGGGAAGTTAGCGCACAGCGGGGGATGGAAGAAACATACACAAAGATAAACGCAAAAACACATACCCTCTCGCTCGTGCATATCTCGCCTCTCGTTCTCCTTGGCCTCCTTGACGGACTGGACGGACTCGGAGCCTATAGCGCTGTCGGCGCCGGACTGGTGCAGCCCCGAGGGGTACCGCTGGTGAAGCCCCTCATACTTGGACTGGAGCTCCAGAAGCTCGCTCTGGAGCCTGTCGGCCTCCTTCTGGAGCATCTCGTCATGTTCCTGGAGGCTGAGGACCTCGTCTTGGATCTTGTCCAGGCCCACGAAGATTTTCCTCTCGTCTTCGGGCAGGTTTTCCGGGTCCAGCAGGTGCTGGTGCCCAGGCCGCGCTGCATCTCCGTAGTAGAACGCGCGCGAGGCACAGCGGAGCGCCCCCGATACCAGGTCGTGGAGGTGCGGGTACGTCTTGCTGGAGGGGATCGTCATAGACTGGGCGGTGAAGCCATCCACGTCTCTGGTCCGAGCGGGCACCAGGGCCGACATCTCGGTAAAGTCCATAGGAGGCAAGAGCGCGGCATTACGGGCTGCTGCTGACTTTGCGGCCGTCTGCTGCTGCTCTTGTTGTTGTTGTTGTTGCTGCTGCTGCTGCTGCCGCTGCTGCCGCTCCTCCTGGGAGCGTTGGGGTGGCCGGTGTGAAAACGGCAGCGGCGATGTCGGAGTGCCCGGCAGGAAAGGCTCGGAATGGGACGTCTTGGGTTTGTTCTGCGTCTTCACCAGCCCCTCGGCCGCACCTTTCTCCTTGGTGCTGCTAGCCGCTGGAGGCCGGGACGTCTGGGGCTGCGGTCTGCCACGGGTGGCGGACAGAAGCGTGGAAACATCGGACTCGTTCTGCACGGATGCCTGCAGGGTAGGCCGGCTCTGGCGCGTCACGGGCTGCGGGGCTACCGGCTTCTGTTGGGCGGCACCCGCACGGTGCGATCGATTCTGAGGCGGCGGCTGGTTCTCCTTCTCTTCGACGACGCCCAGGTCGATCACGTCCACCTCTTTGGAGACGGTGCCAGACCGGCCGGCGTCCCATTCGGGGAAGGTCCGCCCCAGGGCCGACGTGTTAGCCACGTTCTCCAGCGCGCGTCGCGACGCGGCAAACCGGCCGGTGGACTTGGCCACGCGGTGCCGGCCGGGCTGGTAGGTATCGACGCGCGTGGACTCGGCGATGGGGTCAACCGAGAAGGTAGAAGAGGTGCCGAGGGAGCTGGTAGTTATAGTGCCGTGCGATCCGGTGGAGGACGGCGGCTCGTGGAAGGGATGCTTTTTAGAGGATGCCATCTGTGTGCTGTGGCGGGGAAGATGGAAATCGAGCACACCCGCCGCGTCTCTCAGGCTCTGGAGCGTCGAGGGCGCGCTCGGCTTGAACTGGTTGGAGTCGTCTTCGATCGGGGCGTCCTTGGCTTTAGTGCGCGTGTCGAGAAGCTCCAGTCGGCGCTGGGCCTTCTCAAGCTCGATCTGGTGCGCGCGCTGGCGCTTCTTGGAGTCCCGGTAGTCCATGGTCCCTTCCGCGTGAGGGAGATCGGGCGGGATTGGATGTAAACACGGGGTCGTGGCGTGCTCCTCGGACGACGCGACGCGACCTTCAAAAATGCGGGTTGCAGCGAGAGAGGAAGAAGAAAGCAATTGGGGATAGGGGCAAGAGAGAAAAATATGCGAGAGAACGATGCTGCAGACTGCTGTCCAGGCTCGCTGTGGTCAGGCGAGGTTTAACACTGCTATGCCGGAGCAGAAGAGGAGGAGGAGAGCGTGAAGAGGGAAGAGACATGGGTGGGTTTATGGGTAGGTGGGGCTGCACGCACGCCCGGGGGTGGGCGCAGTGGGTTCGGCGAGACGGAGGGACTGTTGCTGTGAAAAAAGGACGAAACACGAGCTGGAAATATCCATCTCTCTCGGGGATGCAAAGATCAGGATATTCAGTCTCTACGACGCGAAAATGGCAGTTGTCCGAGGGGCAATGGTCGAGCGAGCTCACCGCGGTTCACCGTAGACAGCTCCAAAACGCTCTCGGTGTACCAAGGTGAGGTGCATGAGGCCGGGACCCCGCCAATGTTTTTGTTTTGATACGCCAACCAATGGCGTAGCTGGATCACAGCTGTTGCACGTTCCCCTTTCAGACTGTCCCTATAGACTGTACGACTGCACGGGGAGTTCTACTAATCTCTCGCGCTAGGCTCTATCCGAATCCCCGTTCCCCGCTACTCATGCATCTTGCTCATGGTTCGAAAAGCGCGACGCCAAAAACGCGAAGTTGCAAAAAGTCCAACGACAATTCTCTGGAATGATGGCGATTGCGACACATTTCTTGGCGGTCTCATCCTCCCGTTCCGGTCCAATGCTAGTCGTACGGATTACATGATCTGACTTGCGGCACTATCGTCTGTCCTGCCTGCTTGCTCGTCACGGCGAGCTCCAGCTGTCCTGCATGCAGCGCCTCGCCGCTCTTTAGCGAGACTGAGGAACAAGTTGTCGTAAGAGAACGATAGCCGCCATCACGTGTACGCTATCCTGCGGAAGCTATCCGTGATACTCAAGTCGCGAGTCATGGATCATAGGAATGACGACCACCAACCGTCAAGGGGCCCAATTGTGACCATTCTCGTGAGTTTCACTTACATAGTTCGGCTGCGAAGGCAGGTGGCCCCGCCCTCCTCCACTGGGTCAACTGCGCAATCCGTACGGATGCACGACGTATAAGATCAGCACCTCGCAGTTGAACAGGACACGCCAAACATTAACATCGCCAACCGCTCGCATCTTGTGGCTTGAAGTGGCTGCAACACCGTCGCCTCAACGTCGACGGCAGCCAACAGCGTCGTAATGCGACATGTCGGCATCGCCTCGGCGACCAATTGCCTCTCCGAAGACGCGCACACCGCTGGCTACGCTAAGAGCGCCGCCGGCCCAAAACCTCCGCTAGAAGCAGAGGATCGACAGCAGGCGGCGGGCAAAAACAGCGGGCGCAGTAATCCGTACCTCTAGGCAGCCAGCACACCAGCCTTAGGTATCTCGCCATTCGCCCTTCCCGACACAGCCACTGACAGCACTGCCGGGCAGGCAGGGCGGCGTGGCAGGCAGCAGGCATTCCATTATATGGGGATACAATATGGGAAGGATATTGACGGTAAGGAACACAGAGCCGAGTATATATCTCCCGTTCGTCTCCCTTTTTATTTTCTTGCAAAGTATTATTTTTCCTCACCATCTCCACGAAGTCACATACAGTCCATACACTGCACAATCTCACACCAAGTTCCCTCTCCCATAAACATGGCAGGCCTCATTCGCACGCTCGTCCGGAGCGCGATCCACGACGGCCCAAACGACGGGGACAGAGACCGCACGCACCAGCAGCAATACCAACAGCAACAGCAGCAACAGTACCCCAACAGCGGCAACTATTACGCCTATCCGCCCCCGCGGTTCGGCGGCGGCGGCGGTGGTCCGGGCTGGGGCTGGGGTCGCGGCCGTGGCGGTCATTACCACGGTCACGGTCACGGTCACGGTCACGGTCACGGCCACGGCCACGGCCACCACGATTGCGGCCGCGGTCGCGGAGGCCCCTGGCACGGTGGCGGCCCGCGCGGTTGGCCCCCCGAGCGCCGGGGACGCAGAGGAGGTTTCCTCCGTCAGGCGATGCTCCACGGTGATAATAGCGGGCCCGGCTACTCTTCTCCGGCACCGGGTGCGGGTCCGACACCGGGTGCGGGTCCGGCTCCGGGTCCATCTACGGGGTATGCCGACCACGGCTACAACCACGAGTACGTCTACGGCCAGGGCTACAACTATGACCGTAACCACAACTACGATCGCGGCCAGCCTATGCAGCAGCGCCAGCAGCAGCCGCAGCAGCCGCAACAATATCAGCAGTCGCAGCAGCCCCAGCAACCCCAGCAGCCCCAGCAACCCCAGCAACCCCAGCAGTCTCAGCAATACCAGCAGCAGCAGTACGCCCACGAGGCGCCGCTCGCACAGTCTCGGGGCCTGGAGAGACAGAGGCGGGCCTCGCTGGACGAGGGCGATTACGATTACGACTACGACTCCGACACGCCGCCGGTGTACGATGAGGGCGGCTGGAACCACCACCGGCGGAGGTCGGTCGAGGTGCTCACCCCGACGTCGTCCATGTCGTCTTCCTCGGAGAAGAGGAATCTTCCCCACTAAATTGTGCTTGTCTGTGGGAGGGTAGCGTTCTTTTAGGGTATTCTTTTTAATAAGGGACTTGTTCTTACTCCAGGTTAATACGATCTCTTCGCAATTGTATGGTCACGGTGGATTATTGCCAGCAGCATCTCAATGAAATAGCCATTCGTTTATTCAATGTGCCCCCTCCTTCGCTGTAGTCCCCTTTTTTAAGTAGCTTTTTTTCTTCACGTAGCTCGAATTGTCTCCCGATCCTGTAGCCGAGCTACCTGAGTAAGATACCTGGGAGGATGTATGTATCGCTCCCTTGCCTTTTTTCTCCCCCTTCAGGGTGGTCTACTGTTACATGAGATCATGGCCATAACGACCCCCGTTGGCCAGTCTGCCGAATGGAGAGAGGGAGAGAGGGAGAGAGTCCCTCTCATCTGCTACTGCGCGGTTGCACCACCGCCCGAAGCCACTGTCTCACCTCTCGCCCGCCAGCCGGCGGCTCTGCACCTCGCCCAAAGCCTTAGTGCCGCTCAGGACGGCAGCGGCGCCGACGACGCCCACGACCGGCAGCGTCTGGAAGAGGTTCCAGCTGGTGTAGTAGAGGAAGAAGATGGCCTCCATGGCCAGCACGGAGCCGAAGAAGACGACGTGCGACAGCGGCGCCACGCCCAGCGCCTTCTGTAGGTGACCGAGATTGCCGCCCAGGAGCGTCCACTAACGAGAACCGGCGGCCCCGCCTTCATGTCAGCCCGTTTGTGTTCTATGGTTCACATCCATATCATCCATATACCGTCTAAAGGCGGATTGAGGGGTTCAACTCACGCCAACGAGGAGCGCGGGGACGGTCGCCAGAACCGCCGCGGCGAAGAACAGGCTGATGACTGTGGGCGGCGAGCGGGGGTCCGCGCGGAAGATGTGGTGGATCTCGGGCTGCTTGGCGTGGGGCTCGGCCGGCTCGGCGCCGCGCGGCGCCGGCGCGTTGGGGTCCAGCGCCAGCTCGATGTCGAATAGGGGCGTCAGGAGGCCGGTCGCGGCGCCGAAGGAAGCGATGGCGATGCGCGCGTGGAGGGGCTTCTTAGATAGCAGCAGCTGCACGGGGAGGTCCTTCTGGGTCTGAGCGTGTCGGAAGTCGCGTTAGCCTGTCTCCCACTCTCCTGGGTGTCCCTAGTCCCTCGCGACTCGACGGATACTGACAATCTGGACGCTGCCCTTGCCGTTCTCCTTCACGTTCAAGGGGAATGGCGCCTCCAGGCCGGTCTCCTCCTCTCGCAGCAGCAGGAACGCCTGGTGCGGCCGCTTCGGTTGGCCGTCGACCTTGGCCGTCAGGGAGATCTTGGCCGTGCTACCACTCCCCAGCACGATCGGTTTCGACAGCGGCGTCTTGGGGCTCAGCCTGTCCAGGACAGAGGAGAGAAACGGTCAGCCATGGAAGTGCCTGGGCGGGAGAGCGCTGCGTCGTGCGCTAGACGGAATTGGGAAATGAGAACTGGGAACTGGGCATTGAGGGCTTGGAATTAGGCCAGGAAAGACGACGCACTTCTCCTTAGTGGCTGCTCCGCCGTCGCCCTTCTTCGCCGTCAGGGCAATGCTGCCCTCATCGAAGCTCCAGGAGGACGCCGCCTGCGCAGCGCCGGCTGCGAGCAGGAGGGTAGAAAACAGAGATGAGAACCGCATCCTCTCCGTTTGTGCTCCCCTTCGTTTGTTGGATGAGAGTGTTGTCAAATGCGGTGTCGAGGGGGAATGCTTGTGGATTTGTTGCGAATAGCAGCAGGACAGCGAGGGGTGCTTGGCAAGGCTCGAGGACAGGTATCTAGATGCGCCAAAGAACACCTGTTTTCACCTGGAAGCTATAGCTGTTACGTGGCGGTCCCAGGCAATTGGCTCGTGCGCATCTAGACCCACTAAGGCAGTACTTGATGGTGCAGGGGGCCTGGCTAATGCGGGTACAAATCACGTGGGCTCCATGCGAGGCTATGAACTAGATATGTTTCTAAGGAATAAAGAGACCACAGGGCGAGCCACAGGGTAGGAGTGGACATTCTCACAAACTTCAAGACAGTTAATTCTGCACTACTGGGAAGCTGAGGCAGTTTCCTTGTAGCCCACACACAAAGACCACACTCACTTGTCCAGCATAAAACATACAGTTTCCCCACCAGCTCTGCGCCGACCCAAACCACCTCCGCCCAATCCATAAACCAATTCATGTACTCGATAAGTGTATGCACAATCTGAGGAAATAATAGGGGAAGGGGAGGGTTGGGGAAAAAAGAGAAGAGGGACTTCCAGAAGTTCCTTCTCCTCGTCTTATCCAAACATAGGTGCTAGTCATAACTCAGTCTTGGGATCCCTGGCTGCCACACGCCTCTGCTTCAATGGTGGCGGCAGCAAGCCGTCCAGCTCCATCCATTCCGCCGCAAAGGCCGTCACGATACGGGCCCAGTCGCGGACGGTGGGGACGTCGAGATGGTCGCCGTTGTCTTCCATATGGTGCCACGCGATCGGGAACGGCGATGGGATGATGTGCAGCACATTGACGCCACGCATCATGAAGGGCACGTGGTCGTCCTGCACGAACGCCTTGGTGAACTGTGTCGGGAGCTTGCCCGTCTCCGGGAGGAACATGTGCGACGGCCGGGACTCGAGCAGGCCGAGCTTGCGCATGCGCTCCTCGATGCCCGACATGTGCTGGTAGGCCCAGTGGGTGGTCTGGAAGTACGAGGGCACGCGCGGCTGCGCTTCGCCCAGCAGGTCGAGCAGGACAAACAAGCTGATGGCGTTCAGCGGGTTCGGAAAGACGGAGAGGGGCGGGTAGGAGGATTCTTCCCAGGTCGCGGCAAGGGCCCTAGCAGCAGCAACAGGGAGCAACAACAAGCTCGTCAGTAGACAGAAGAAGGAAAGACGAAAGCGGAGGTATGGCGCAACCCACCTCGCCCCGTAGAGTGAATCCGTGGCCGTCCACTCCACCCAGGCTTCCTCGCCGTCGAGGAGCAAGATCTGGACACCCTTCTCCTCCTCCAGCCCGCTGCCGCCCTCGCCCGAGGCAGCCATGGCCTCCCACTTCTTCGTCAGAGCGTCGTCGATGCTCCGGGCGACGTGCATCAGCATCGCGCAGGGGGCGGCGCTGTCGGTGGCGCCGACGAAGCCCTCGGGCCGGTACAGGCTGTCGTAGTGCGCCACCAGGGTCAGCCGCGCGACGTCGCCGGCCGCCGCCCAGGGCGGGTCGCGGCGGAAGATGAGGTTGGCGAAGGGCACATCCTGGCTGCCCGTGGCGGGCGTGCGGGACGTCGAGTTGTGCCACTCGATCGTCCACTTGGGCAGGTGCTGGCGGAAGAAGTTGACAAAGTGCGCCTGCGCCGCGCGCGAGCCCGGCGTACCAGGCACGCGGGGGATCAGGATCGGCGCCAGCAGCTGTCCGCTGTGGATGTCGAAGTCGGCGCCCCCGGCGGGGATGCGCCTGAGGCTCTCGTCCGACAGCGGTGCATAGGCGAATACGGCGGTCACCGCGAAGAGCTGCAGCACCAGCAGCACCCAGCCCATGCTGTGCGGAAACGACGAATACATCGCGAGAGGCGCTCCCATTGCGGTCGGCGATTAGCAATCCGTCGTCGGACAGCAGCGAGCTCGTGCGGTCATGCTGTCAAACCGGAGGAATGCAACGAGGACGGTTCAGAACCGCGTATCAGGTCGAAGATCTGTCCAGGACGGGGACTTGTTCCTGCTAAATCGGCCCCAGCCGAATGCCGGGTGGCACTTCCGCCTAGAACGATTCGGGGCCCCTGCACGCTATTACTGACTGCTTCTGTCAGCAGGCCTTACAGCAGCGGCCGGCGAGATCCTAGTGCCTGCAGGGGCGGGGTCCCCTCCACAACTGGGCCGGGGCCGGCCAAGCAGCAGCTCTGTTAAGCAGTCTGCACTTGAGATCTTCTATCTCTAATCCGTACCTAAAGGACATTAGAAATGAGAAAGCCAGGACATACTGCTATCTTACCTAGTAGTAGATTCCTCTGTGCAGCAGCTATAAGCAATTCCGTGGCTCATCTGCCCAGTCTGGATGCTGATCCCATGAACAAGGGAGATTTCAACACCCACCGACTCCGTATAGGAAGGGAGATCTAGCATCCAAGATGTCGACTCACCAATGAGGACGCAGTCTAACGATGGGGACAGCCACTTCGGGAAGTTGCTATTTAAATCTGTAGTCGACCCCATCTTGATTCTCTAGCCTGGTCAGTGGGTTTCCGACTCCTCCGGCTCGACTTCGTCGCCTTTCACCATCCTGTTGGAACGACTGGTATAGATGCCTGGAGGTGGTAATTCTTCCTCAATGAGATCGGGAAAGCTCTGGGATACGGAGCAAACTTCGGATATCGTCTTGGTGTAGTCGACCGTTAGAGCTATCGAACAAAAGCTCGAGGTCGAATTCGCCGCGGCCACGAATTTTTCCGATCATGACTTTCTATGATCATGACTTTCTCTGATCATGACTTTCTCTGATCATGACTTTCTCTGATCGGGATCGCATCCCATACGTCGTGAAGAGCAGCGCCGAAATCGTGTTGAATATCAGACTGCGGGCCGAGGAAATGCCATGACGTCGACGACGCTTATGAAAGCGAGGCAGCTCCGCGCCTGCAAATATATGTCGCCCGCTCCACGCGAAGGTCACTTCCTTGACGATCCAGGTCCGGCACCAGTACGACGAGCGCCCCAAAGAGATCAAGGGACGATCAGAGCTTTGCTCGGGCGAATATCTCACAACAAAGTCCTCCCCTATCTCCTCGTCACCCAAGCTGTGGAGCTTCGCGACTACAGAAGATGCTTATCAAAGGGCCTTGCCGATCTCGAGGCCGTCCGGCGCGCCGAGCTACGACACGCCGCCTGTCTTAGCATAGACGTCCTCTATCAGCTGCACCTGATAGCCCCGTTCTGAGACATCGGCTTGATTGATGTAAATAGTGTCGGCCCAGCGCCGTCCCGCCCACCAGGTTGAGGCGACCAGTTGCCCAGCGGGTCGTCCTGCAGCTGCCGCAGCTTGGCAGCGAGATCCGAGTTGACCTTAACAGACCAACTATTGACAAGAATAGTTTCCGTGATACTGCGGGAGCCCTAAATGTACGGCAACTGGAAACCGAATCTTCGCCTGCGCGGACAAGAATGGCGCTTTCGGCATCGAGCACTAACAAGATGATCCTGTGCCCTCAAGAGAGCAGGAGGACTCTGGGCAGTCTGATCTCTTCCTGAGCCTTGTCGTCTTGTAAGTAAACGGAAGCGCGGCGTCAACCGCTGCCACTGAAAGCACAGTGCCTCGTCTTCCTTCTTAGGGCCACGCAAAGTCTCTTAAAACCTATAGCGGGTCGTAATGTGGCAAGTGATGAGGACGAGGCTGAGGATACGTTATCGCTGGGGCCCACCCACCTTCTGGCGAGTGGGTAATCCCTACTGATAGCCAGCACGGGAGATCGTCGGTGTCGGAAGGGCTGCGCATGTGGCTGGCTCCGCTCTCTACGGAGGAATTCTTCCTAGTCCTGGAGGCGCCTTTGCCCTGATATCCTTTTCCTTCGTCGTACGGAGTACGCAAACGTTTCAGCGTTGGACGCCCCGTCACCGCGACGCCACCACCATCGGAAGTTCGGACAGCAAGGGAGGGGAGTGTCGTAGATCTTCCACTAGACGAGAGCATATACTTGGTACGCATGCGGCTAGATGCGAAAGTAGAAGAGAAAAAAGAAAAAGACAAGCACGGCGACTCGAGATGCATGGTGGTGTAGGCGCGAAAGGTGATTTGCATCTGAATGTTCCGGCGCTCCGGATAGCCGTCGAGCTAACGTTCACAATACGAGGATGCACGTCGCCCTCGTGAGGGGTTCGTGAGAGACACGGCGGGATAGACGGCAACAGGCGCACGAGTAGGATTCTGTGGCGCCGTTTTCTGGCTCGTACTTTCTAATGTTGGCCGCGCGGTCGGGTGAGCTGTTTTCCCTTGGTGGGCTCGCAGTGGCGACGATAGGGACACAAAAAGAGAAGGTCCATGAGCGTTCATATGCATGCATAGCAGAATAATACAAGAATTTGGTGTGGTTTGCAGAGCGGTTGCAGAAAGCGAGCAAGCAAAATCGGCAGGGTTGCCGGGACGCATGGCAGGGTTCGTGACAGGGTTGCGTGCGCTAAGACCAAAACCCCGGCTCGATATTGGCTTCTGTAATGAACCCAACCACCCCTTAACAAAGGGCCAGATGAATGGACGGCGCAGCGGCTCAAGCGGAGCCTGAAGAAAGAGAGAGAGAGAGAGAGAGAGAAGCAGATTCGACTCGTTTGCCTCGCTTCAAATTGGGTGAAGCTCTTCTCTCGAATTTGAGCCGCTCTGCATATTCAGAGTTGAGCCAGGGCGCGCGGGGAGGGGAAGAGAAGATGGCACTGATGGGCACACGCGGGCACGCCGTCGAAACGCGCAGTGATCGCCGTTTCTAGCACACGGGTCCTGCTAGCGCGGGACCCGCGGCCCAGCCCCGCTGTCGAAGCTGCCGACGGCTCCAAAAATGAGAAGCCCGCCATGCCCGATTGAATCTAACCAAGCATTGATTCAGGCCGTGATTGGGTCGGCCTGGCTCGTTGTGGTCTGGCCTTGCAGACCGGGCAAAAACGCCGGGGGTTGCTAGCTGGGCCTGTGGAGGGTGCGAGGGATGGCGGTGGTGGAGGTGGTGGAGGTGGAGGGTGACCGTTGTGGAATCGCTTCTCCTCTCCTTTTCTTTTAATTTGTTGGCCTGTTCCCTCTTTTCACTCGAACCCCGGACCTCTCTTTTTCCCTTCCCTCTCCTCAGTTCTCCGGTCGCACCTTGGTCCCTTCGTCCTGAGTGGCTCGGTGGTTGTTGATCTCGCCGTGGGTTCTCGTCTCTCGTTGCTCGCTCGCTTTTGCCTTTCTTCTCCCCTCGCTTGGTATTCCTTCGCGGTACATAATACTCGTTTGTTTACAACTCTCGTTGAATAATTTCTACAACCCCTAATCCTACCCGCCTCGCCATTTGTCGCTGCTCACTATCCAGTTGCAATTCTGTAAGTGATCTCCTGCCTGGCATCCTTTCATGCCATTGGAGAGAAACGCATCCAGTCGGTGTCCGCTCGAGCACTCGCTCTCGCGCGACCACGCCTTCGCTCCACCTCTCCCTAGCCTCCCAGTTTCTACTCCCTTCTGCTCTTTTCTACTCTCGCAACCGCTGCTGACTTCGAGACAGAGCCTTTCTATCCAACTCCCCCTAAAACTATCGCCGCGTTTCCCAACTTGCAACCGCCTCGACACTTCCGAAATGCCTTCCTTCAAGACTACCGCCCTGGCCGTGGCCGCGGCCCTGTTCGCCAGCGTGCGGGCGGACTACTACATCGACCCGGACTCCGTCTCGCTGAGCACGAGGGAGGCGTGGTGTGCGTCCGAGCTCAGCACCTGCCCCATCATCTGCGAGCAGTCTCCTCCCTTCTCCACGCAGACCAACACCTGCGATCCCGTAAGTGCCCCGCCGTCTTTCCCTCTTTTCTCTTGCCATCGAACTCTGCGTCACGTTCCACAACGTGACTCCCCCGCCCGGCCGCCCGGCCGCCCGCCCTCACGAGTGACACGATGGTGGCTAACACGGAGCTTTCCGTTCTCTTACTATAGAAAGTGCTTACCTACGGCTGCGTCTGCGGCAACGGCCTGCAGCCGAACGTTACCGAGTACTCCCTGACCCTGCCGTACTTCGTCTGCACGGAATGGGGCAACCAGTGCGTTAAGGCGTGCGGCCAGAACAACGAGTGCTCCAGCAACTGCCGTGAGAACCACCCGTGCGGTGCTCTCAACCCTACGCGGAAGAATGCGACGTCGTCGAGCTCCACCGCCTCTTCGGCCACCAACTCTGCCAGCCCTTCGAGCAGCAACCAGGTGTTCACCGGTCTTGGGGGTGGTAGCACGGCCGCCCCCACCGCCGGCTCGGCGCAGGGCAGCTTCGCTCCTCCCGCCCTGGATGCCGGCCGCGCTCTGGGCTTTGTTGCCGCCATGGGCGGCCTCGTCGCCGGTGTCGCGCTCATGTTGTAAAGAGAAGATCTAATACGTAGGAAGGAAGGGAGGAAGTTGAACGCGTGGATGCCACGTAGTGGGGGGAGTGGGCGAGGCTCCGATCCGCATCGTCAGAGCGAACGTATCCCTAATGTGTAAAACTGAAGTTGTCGTGGAAAGCGGGAGCACACGGAGCCCTGGTAAAAGGTTATCGGTAATTTTGAGGTCGTATAGTTTTGGCCGTTTATCAATATTCACTGCGGTATTTTTCTGGAACCTGAATCATGCAAATCCTGGCTAGCACTGATGGCATTTAGCTGCTAAGGTACTCAATAATGAAGCACAGGTGTCGTCATCTGCCTCCGGTTATGCATTCCTGCAGCGTCGTCATTGGTGGCCGGCCCCCTGTGACAGTTGGCCTAGGCCGGGGCTCGCCTGCAAGTGCCCGCCAACACCGGGCGTCGGATCAAGGGAGATCCACCGGATGGAGTGTCAACGCACCGGCGAGGCTGAGAAGTCAACGTAGGGAGGAAGGCTGGCAATCGATACGATATGCTATCCCTACGATAATCATAACATGATGGCTAGGGGGCCTTGAAAAGGGGCAAGGGGGCTTGCGGACATAGAATGCCTCCCGTGAGGAATGGAAAGAGGGGGCCTGATGATTGGTCCCCCGACATCTGGCAGAAAGCCCTCGTGCCCTCCCCCTGACGTGCCCTCCCCAACGATGACGCCGGCTCTTTCACGTGTCAGAAGGGCGTCCTCTCAATTGGCAGCGGGACCCGCGCGCCTCGCGTCGGGAAACGGAATACCTTTTAACATAGGCGGTTAGTAGATTCATGTTGATGATGGCTATCCCCTTCATCCTGGAAAGGAGGCAGCCGCCCGTTTTATCAATGCAGTGCCCGGGAGGGGTGCTGCGTACCTGTAGGAACCTATCTGGGCATCTTTAGTGGGATTTCAGCGTGCCGTTGCTTGGGGATGCGCAGGTTACAGCGGGTGTTTGCAGAAAGCTAGTGGCCGGCCAGGTGGGACTGCAGGGGCTAAAATGAGACCTCCTCCATTCGATACAGCTGCTCGCTCCCAAATAAAACAACAGGGACGTGGCCTGGCCGCGAACAAAAAGTCTTCTTCCCGTTCTCGCTCTCGCCTTCCTCCTTTCTCCAAGGAACTACCAACCTGCATACTTACCCTACGCACTTGGCGTGGTAGTAGTAGCGAATTCCTTGCAGCCTGGCCGAGATGTCAACCTTCCGCATATGAAATGACGGCGATTCCTTAGTTTTCTCTTCCGCAACCAACCTCCGATCCAACTATCCTCCAGCCTCGAACCGTCGGCCGAACATCCGCGAACGGACGGCGCCTACCTACTATTTGCGCCATGGCTCCCAACAACAGCAGTACGTGCGGTCCAAGGCAAACCCCACCTCGCCCGAGTTGTCGCGCTTTCTGGCTGCAATAAGTCAACTTTGCTGTAACCACCAAGCTCCAACTTGGGCTAGCTTTCCCCGGTCTTGCTGACAGGGAACATGGCTGCGCCTGTAGAGAACGCGGCCGCCGAGTGCATTTCCGACGATGCACTTATTCATCTCAAATCCTACAAGTATTCCAGCGTCGACAAGTCGCCCGTGTCCTATTACATCCTGCGCCCTTACGTACGTCCTCTCTTCCTCTCCTCACGTCCTCTCCTCCCTACCTCCCGCCGTCGTGCTTCGCTGCCCCGCCTTCCTCCGTATACGCTGCAGTTTCCCGCAAGCTAAGACCCTGCCTCGAACCCGACCACTCCGCTCTAGTGGAATGCCGCTGTCGAACTACTGCCACTATGGCTGGCACCGAATATGGTCACCCTGATCGGGTTTCTGTTTGTCCTGGCCAACGTCGGGCTGCTGGTCATCTTTATGCCAGATCTTGTAGGACCGGTACGGATCTCTTCTCCTCACCCTCCCGTACTTCCTCGTTGCTTGTCTCCCCCGCGAGCGCTAGCTTACGCGACGAATTCTTCTACTTTTTGCGCACATCAGGGTCCATCATGGCTCTACTACAGTTTCGCGTTCGGCCTATTCATGTACCAGACCATGGACAACCTCGACGGCAAGCAGGCGCGGCGGACAGGCACCTCGAGCGGGCTGGGTGAGCTCTTCGATCACGGCATCGACTCCCTCAACTGCACGCTAGGCAGCCTGCTAGAGACTGCCGCCATGGGGCTTGGGACCTCCAAGTCGGGTGTCTTCACGGCACTGTGCCCCTGCCTGCCTATGTTCTTCTCGACGTGGGAGACGTACCATTCGCACACGCTCTACCTTGGTGTGATTAACGGGCCGACCGAGGGTATTCTCATCGCCTGCTCCATCATGGCTCTGTCGGGCTATTACGGCCCTGGCATCTGGACCGAGCGGCTGGTGGACCTTCTACCCGAGGGCTGGGAGCTGTTGTTCGGCGACTATGCCTACCTCCTTGGCGACCTGTCTTTCCGCGACGTCTGGATCACGCTCATCGTCGCGTCGCTACTGGTGGCCCACATCCCCTTCTGCATCTACCACGTCGTGCAGGCGCGCCGGAGCAGGGGTCTACCCGTCGCGCCGGTCTTCCTCGAGTGGACGCCCATGGTGGTCTACACGCTGTCCATCGGCGCTTGGTTGTACTCGCCTTACTCGACTCTGCGGAGTGAGAACCACCTGGTGCTGTTCTGCATGACCATGTCATTCGTCTTCGGCCGCATGACGACCAAGATGATCCTCGCCCACCTTACGCGCCAGCCCTTCCCATACTGGACCGTCATGCTGACTCCCCTCGTGATCGGCGCCATCCTGGCCAACCTGCCCCGGCTAGGTTTTGCCCCCGTCAGTGCTCGGGGCGAGCTGTTCTACCTGTGGGCCTACTTCCTCTTCTCCATGGTCGTCTATTTCCGCTGGGCCTACTTGGTCATCAACAGCATCTGCAACTTCTTGGGCATCAATGCCTTGACCATACCGCGCGAGAAGCAGCTGGCCAATAAGGCGGCGGCGGCGGCGGCGGCGGCGGCGGCAGCGGCGACCTCCACAGCCGCAACAAACGGGTCTGCAAACGGCAAGAAGGCGCAATAGTCACGCAGCTCAGGCCTTTATCGGTGAGAGGGGGCTAGGGCTATATGCTATAGAAAGGGTGGACGGTTTTCCCTGCCTGGAGGGAAGTGTGTAATGTATTAATATGCCAGTGGGAATCCACTGATACGCTGGCTACCTGCTCTCTATTCCCTACATGGGCGGTTTGGTCGTGGCATTGAGGAGGGCTTTCACCTCCTTGGTCGGCGAGTGGTTTTGTCTCTCGATAGGATCCAAGAGCAGGCAGGGGGCGGTGGCTCTGGCTGGTTCTGGGCGGTTTTTTTGCATGACATGACTTGAGGGCTCGCCATTAGATTTCCATAGGTACCTATTATTAGCATTAAACAGCATAGGGAAGGGTGGCGTTTTTTTTTTTCTTGATTTTCGGTAACCGGATTCATAGCATACTAAGGTATATGAGCAGGCAATTCAACTTGCTACGTCATATATGTTCCACTGGACCTTTTTGTGAGAAAGTTTACAATTGATGTTGTTTGCTCATGTATGATCGACTGTTAATGAACGCCTCCCAAAAAGGGGGGGAGGAGAGAATGAGAATCGTTATTCATTCGGCATTAGCATTACATACTTGTTAAGTATCCTCATATCGGGAAGGCCATCGACCCTGACTGAGGGCGGCATCGGTCATTTGCTTCAAAAACGAAAAGAAAGGGAAGAAAAATGAAATAGGGGGCTCGCAACCGGATTCGTAACTCCCAGCTCTCTCCTTCGCTCGCTTAGGAAAAGAGAAAGTCGCGCAGCACAGGGGCGCCAGAGAACTCGGGATTGAGTAATATACAACTGCAACAAGGGTCGTCCCGTTCCACGTTAGAAAGCTTGAGATTTTCAGGTTTTGGTCCGGTTCATACGCACTTCAAAAAATACTGCAGGCCTGCCCGACGGCGCTCGAGGAAGCGCGGGCGGAACTTGGAGATGACGCTCTTGGGCGGCAGCATGGGCACGGCGGCCTCGAAGTTGGGGAAGGTGGCGACGAGGCGGCGCCGGAAGTCGTCGAACTCGGAGTAGCGTTTGCGGATGTTCATGGTCGTGCCCTTTTTGGGGGGAGGAGGTGGTCAGTTCTCGCGGCTAATCGTAGTTGGATAGGAGGAAGGAGGGGGGAGAAGGGGGAAAGGAGAGAGGGAGAGAAGGAGGGAGGGAAAAGAGAAAGACGCACGCTCAGCGTCTCCACCTTGATGGTCCACACCGCGAAGGCGCCTACGTTGGTCGGCCCGCCGTTGACGACGACGTAGTCCGTCACCTCGACGCTCTTGGCCCAACACGCGCGGTTGCGGTCGCGGCCGAGCTGCCGCCGCAGCCCGCTGGCGCCGTTGCCACGCGACGCGCCGCCTCCTCCTCCTGCTGCTCCCGCTCCCCCTTCTCCTCTGGCGCCGCTGGCCCCCTCGCCCGCGTCCTCGGCCTCGTCCTCGTCGTAGGTTTCGTTGTCCTGCAGCTGGATGGCGCCCACGGCGGATAGGCTCTCTGTCGAGCTGTTCGACAAAGCTGGGCCGGCGTGCCTCCCGTTTCCGTTTCCGTCCCCGGCCCTGCTCCTGCTTCCGCCCCAGCTCCCCCCACCGCTGCGGCCGTCGCCGTAGTCCCTACCCCTCCCCCGCCCCTGTCCCTGTCTTTGTTGCTGCCGTGGCTCCTGCAGTTGCGACTGCCGCTGGTTGTTGAGCAGCCAATACGGTGGGGGCACGGCCGTCCGCGCCGGCGTCGGGGATGCGTGCTCTCCTGCGTCGTTGCCGTTGTCGTTCGGTGAGGTGGTCGGTCCTCCGTCCGAAGCTAGCGCCGGCGCTGCGGTGGGAGGGGGCCCGTCCGCGTCCGCATCTCCATTGCCCCCGCGACTAGTAGCGGCGCCCTCGCTAGCACCGACGCCATCGCTCTGGCGCCCCTCCTCCTGCTGGTGTCGTCGTCGCTCGTCACTCCCGCCCATGTCCTTGCCGCCGCCCTCGTCGTCATGCACTGCCTCTGCCTCCGCCCCCGCTACCACTACCGTTATTGCGCCAGGGATGGCGGCAGACGAAAGCAGAGTTTTTGCCAGCCCGTCGCCGTTCATGCCGCTCCCATTGAGAAGGGCGGGACGAGAAGGCGAGGCTGGTCGCTGGTGTTCGGTCTCCGACGCCATTCAGCCATGTGCGCCGACGACGGGCGTCATGAGCCGGGGGGGGATCGTAGTTGTAGTCACAATCGTAGTCGTAGTCGTAATCGTAGGCGTAGTCGCAATCGCAGTCGTAGCTAAGCAGCCTAGCAAGCGCCGCTTTCGAGAACGGCGCTCGAAGCGAGAGGTTTGCGAGTCGCTCTGTCGGTTTGGCACAAGGATCGGTGCTGTGCACTGTGCGATGTTGGAGATGGGATGTGGGATGCAATAGTGTGACTTGAGCGGAACGGGTTGTTGGACGGGATATCTGGCTGGGGGCTTCGGCATTGACAGTGGCCGGTAGCAGTGGCAGGAAAGTCTTTAGTATGGAGATCCTATGGCGCTCTTAACTTCGTAAGGTGATGTAGGTAGGGTTTACTCGCGGCTGGCTCGAGTACGAACTGCTCTCGCTTGGTTTAATAGAAAAAGGAAGAAGTTCAGCCACAGTCTCGTCGCAAACAGGTCGACCCGTACTTCGTACTCGGTAGAAATCGCACAAGCAGCAAGGAAAGGCCCCGTTTGCGAAACCTGGTCTGCCGATCTCGTGTCGTGTTGGCTGGCTTCCTCTTTTATCCCGATAAGAGAGACCCGCTGGCCCGGTTCAAACTAAAAAACTGGTGGGGAGAGCCTGCGTAAGCGCTCCTTCCCGCTGCACGGGGCCGGGGAACCTTACAGTAGTGCGGACGCAACTATGTCATTGCGAACTTCTCCTTTTCTTTTTGACTTCATTCATTCGTCTTCTCCATTGTCCTTCTGCGCTGAGAAGGCTCCCAGTTCCTGGAGTCATGTGGCTCCTTCGTGTATCCACTATGTAACAACGAAAATATCGATCCAGTCATCATCTTCATATTGCAAGCAAAAGCACCGATATAACCTCTAAATCTCATCCTGCGCATTCGTCAGGCTGCAACAAAATATCGCTACAGATCTTCCAACAACAGGGGGTATAACCAAAAGAGAGGAAGAGCGCAAAGACCTCTGTCACCAAAACGCCAGCAGCAAATGCTATATCTATCTCCGGAAGAAAGCACTAACTAGGGCCGCATTATGCAGCAGTAGGCGCGCCGTTGCCGTCGCCCTTCTGCCCGTCAGGCTCTCTGGGGCTGGTTTTGAGCTTCTGCATGAGCTGGATGACCGCCCTGTTCTCCTCCCGCTGCTGCTCCTGCTTCTCTAGGAGCTCCCTCTCCTTCTGCGCGCTCTCGCTCTTGTCTCGCTCGGCCTCCTCTCGTTTCCGCGTTGCCTCGGGCTCCAGGATCTGGTCCTTCTTGTGGGTGGCCTTCCGCACCAAGTTCTTGGCCTTCTGCTTCGTCTTCATATAGGCCTCGAGCCCCACGAGCACAGCGTACGCCTTGGATATGCTGACGTGCTTCATGTCCACGCCTTCTTCCTTGAGCGACTTGACAAAGGCGCGGAAGTTGGAGGCCGGCGGCCGATAGTGCCCGCTCAGGGGCGAGAGGGAGCTGAGCCGCCCGTTTTTGATCTTGATGAGCCCCGCGGCGGAGATACGGCCGCCCTGCAGGAAGGACGAGTGCTGGAAGGCGCCCGAGGCCTTGATCCCGACGTAAAGGCGAAAGCTGGTGTCGGCCACGAAGATCCACGTGTTCTTCTTGACCGACTTGCGCAGGAGTTGGTTGAAGATGGTCGTGGCCGACATGCGCGATATCTTCTTGATCCCGCCGGCTTGGTCAAACTCGGGCGTGGCGTACTTGGCGGCGCGGGCGGCCTCAAGCTCAGACTCCGAGGCGTCTTCGTCGTCAGATCGGTGCCCCTCCTCCGCCGATGATAACGACACGGACGACGAGGACTCGTCAAGTCGGCGCATGTGTGCGGCCGTCTCCGGGCGGAACGCGGGCGTGGGATCATCGGTCGGCACGATGCCGTGAATGCTGTCCTTCCACTTCTCGGTCGTGTCGATCAACGCGCCGTTCTTAGCCCAGCACAGGTGACCTTCGCTGTCCACCTTGACGAGGTAGTACTGCCTTTCATCCCTGGATAGGTACCGCACCCGCTCGCGGTCCAGACGGTCTCGCGGACAAGCGGCGATGGCGACGTTCCTCCCTTCGCCGTAGTCGAGCCAGTAGAAGAAGTTCTCGTGCGTGTCGGACCTCTTCCACTCCTCGTGGTAGATCCGCAGGTTCGACCCGTAACGGTGCTTCAGATCCACCATTTCCAGGAAGTACTGCAGGCCCATCATGCGGGCATCTTTGCGCCGCTTCGCCTTGGCCTCCTCGCGACGCCTGCGGCGACTGCTGGATGGATCCCTACCGCCCCTGTCGCCGCTACTGCTGCTGCTGCTGCTGGTACTTGACGAGTCGGAGTCGGAGCCGTGGCCGAGGCCGCAATCCTCGTCCACCCCTGCCCGTTTCGCTATAAATGCCGCCTTTTTCCAGTTTGCTCTCGCTGCCGACCCGCTCATCACCGAGCCACTGTCGGGTGGCGGGTTATCATCGAGTATCGTCGTCGATGCTGGCAAGGATTGGCTTCCGCCCGCCGCCTCGGACCGCGCACGAGGCCGGACAAGCTCACGGTACTGCGCCTCACGGATGGCCGTGATCCAGCGCGTGCTCGCATCTACCCCGAGGCCGTGCATTTCCCTCCTCGTCCTGTAACCCCTGTAGGCGCTCTGGATCACCGTCGCCGCCTTGGCCCGCACGGTGTCATCGTCCTTGTGGCCCAAGTGTAACGCCTTTAACAAGCTGCTCCGATGTCTGTGCGCCGGCTCGCGCTGTTCCTGAGGTTTGTCCCTCGCCACGTCGAGGCTGCGGCGCAGCTCGCGTGACCGGCGCTTGTGATCGGCCTCGCGCTCTATCTGCACCTCGGCGATGCGGGCCATCTCGTCTTTCGACGGCACTACGAGGCTGTCCATATAGATCTTGCGTGCTTGTGCACGCCGGGCCGATCGGATGCTAGAGCGGGCGGAGCGGGTGGAGCGGACAGAGTCGAGAGAAGTCCTCGGCGGATCCTGTTGCTTGGTAGTGCAGAGGGTTGCCTGATGGAGGGGTTCTATCGTCGGCGGCGGTAGCGGCGGCGGCGACATCGCGATAGTAGATAGGAGAGCTTGGCGAGAAGGGGCTGGAACCTTTTCGCGGGCTGGCTGATCGTGGGGCGGCCGATGACGTAGTAGGATTAGCTCCTTGGCAAATATCTGCAGCTTGTTTCAACCGCGCGCGCAGATCCGGTCGCATGTTATCGAGGGTTTACGGAAGAACGGACGTCTACGGTAATCAACGCTCACACTTGGGCATCTCAGGAATCTTAGGATACGGCCATCTAGGTTGCAGCTATATAGGAAGCCGTCATACGACCCGGGATGCTTCGAGACGGGACCGACTCTGTTGGGAAACCAAATCTACCTCGAGAAACCGATGGGTCGTCAGCCAGTGACGCATCCGTGGCTTAGCTATCAAAGGCCTCCAGTTGTCGCCCCGTTTCCGGGGCCATCACGTCCCGCGCCACGGAAAACTTGTAAGTATGCATGTATTATCCACATCGAGCCCAGTCTCCCACTGCTATAGGTAGGTGGCTACGTAGGAGAGGCGTGTATAAGTGCATGCGCAATCAAGGTGCGTTGTCGGGCGTCTCTGACGTCTCGTGCTGCGCGAGCACGCGAGCAGGAGCAATGTTAGTGGGCTGCTGAATCATAGAATCTTCCTCGGTATCGGGAGCGGATAACTTGCGGGCCTTAGCCCGTCTCCCTTGTGGCGAGAGGCTGCCGCCGTGTGGCCATCAAAATCGACGGCCTCGGCGTTCATAGGAATTCATCTCGGCTGCCTTAAGTCTGCTTGCCTAGGTAGGCCAGCACGTCGGGTACGTATACTTGAGCCAAAGCAATCGCAGCCTCGAAGCAACTTGAAGTTCATCGGTGTTAGTGGCCGTGCCCAAAGAAGACTCCATTCCTGATACTAGCCTCGCCCCTGTGGATCTGATTGAGCCACCGTCGGGGGGCGATCCAATACGTACGAGTAGGTAGTTTGCGTGCGGACGTACTGTGAATCGGCATCATAATGGTATGTACTAAGTAATGTGGACATCCAAAACAACGTGCTAAGCCTCTGTTTGCCTGTGATTTATTCCTGCAGAGCTTTCCGGATTGTCAGGAGAGGCACCCCGTTCAACGCTCGCCCAATTGATGAAACGCGCTGCGGGGCTGCCTAGGGGGCTGATTATAGCGGCATCCAGCAGCCCTGCACTGTGCGGGGGTCGCCAAAGGGGGACGAACAATGGGGGATGTTTGGGAATGCTACCTACCACTCTTGAAGACGACGCCATTGAAGCGCAACGCGCCCATGCTCCAGAACGGAGATGCGAAATTTGTAAATGCAGCTTCCTACTGCTCATACCAGACCTCAATGGAGCGTATTCCCAGGCCTTCCCTAGAAGAAGGAGAGCTGACTGGGTCTTTGCAGGGATAGGGACAGTGGCTTCTTTTGTGACTTTTCCAGTTCAGCCCACCTGCCTGCCCGCTGCCATGGCTGACCTTGGGCCAGCAGCACCACAATTTCCCAGGAGGCAACCGCTGGCTACCACCAAACCAAGCAAATACAGCAAGCCAAAACAAAGTCGCGCACAGCACAGTCAATCAGCCCTCTCATCGGAACGGCCAACTTGCCATTCGACATCGCCAATATCATCATTTGCTGCATGCACACCATGCGAAGCATCTCTATTAATGGCGATGGCATCGGTCACCCGCTCGCGAAGAGCTGAGCATTTTGCCCCTGTCTCCAAGCACCAGCAGCAACCGCAGCCGCAGCACAACCACCACCACAATCAGCAGCGCCCGCGCCAGCGCCCCCCGACGACCGAAGGCATCGCCCCCCAGACGAGAAGCGCCATTAATAATATCTTGCAGCAATCGCCAAATGGCGGCCGGCCCAAGCGAACACTGGCGTCTTCAGAAATCGACATCGACGCCGTAAAGCGAAAAAAGGCGAAGATTACCGTCGAGATCCTCTCCAAGCACGCCGTGCTCCCTCCTCCAACCGAGACCCCGACCGATCCTGCCAACGCGCCCGCTCAGGCGGCTGCCGTTGCGCGTCCCGCTGCTCGCGCTGCCTCCAGCACCCCCAGCGCCTCCAGCGCCCCCGCTCCCACCACCCACATCGGCCGCGACGACAAGAGCGGCCGGCGCCACCAACACCAAGACCCCCAAGCCCCCACGAGACACAAGGAGAAGGCCAGCGATGGAATTCGCCACGAGTCTGACGAGCAGCAGCCGGGCGCGGCGAGGACGACAAGGGAGGAGGGCCGGAAGCTGCGATCGCAGGAGGCCACCCGCTTCAAGAGTGACCTCGCTGCCTATTTCCCCGACTACGACGAAGTGATCGGAAACGATCCCAAAGAAGAACGTGAGTCTGGTCAATTCCGCCGCGTCACTTCCTGCCTTCATTGGCAGATTTTCTCGTTCTGTGTGAGCAATTGGACCCTAATTTTTTTTCTTGTCAATTATTTTATTAGATATCTTGAACCTCGAAACGCCAATTATTATCCTCAATCCCAGTCCTCATGGCGAGGAACCCCCACCCCCGCGAGGCCAGCTGCCCTCTGGCGACTACGCCGTCCGGAGTTACGGCGACGACTTGTTCAGCGATCTCTTCGAGTCCCAGACGATCGACTACCATTTTCTAGCAATCCAGTACCAGGGTAAGACGTTGGAGGATCCGCTACCTGATGCGTTCTTCGAGCCGTCGCACAAGAAGGCCGAGAGGCTAGAGAGATCCATTCGGAACTCGGAAAAGGGCCGTGCCCAGCATGAGAAGGACCAGATCATTCGCCTGCTGGACGGACTGCAGGGCCATGACTGGCTGAGGATCATGGGCGTCAGCGGCATCACCGAGAGCAGAAAGAGGTCTTTTGAACCTGCTAGGAAGTATTTTATTAAGGGCTGTAGGGCGATTCTAGAAAAGTTCCGCCTCTGGGCTCTCGAGGAGAAGCGCAGAAAGCAAGAGAAGGACCGCACACTGGCCGCCGAGGCCCGGGCGAGAGAAGAGCAGCAGGCGAAAGAGGAAGGGGACGACGAGGAAGAGGAAGCCGAAGAAATCGAGGCGGCTCGGGGCGTTCGGGGCGTGAGCGATGACGATTACGACCGGCATAGTCAGGATGATGACTGCGACGTGGAACTGCCCGACGGCAGCGACGTGGACGAGTCGATTGCGAAGCAGCTACGGGAAGACCTGATTGCGAGGTCCAAGGCGGCCGCTCCGAAAAGCAGTGCGAAATCGTCCAAGAGAACACAGCCGCCGACAACCCCGACTCCGGAATTCACGTCCTTCTTCAAGAAGCGCTACCAACGCGAGGCCGCCCTCAGCAACAACCGGCGAAGGGGCCGCACAGCGCTTGCGTGGGGTCACCCAGTTCCAGAACCGCCGGAGAAGGAGTTCGAGCTCCCGGCGGAATTCCTGGACCAGGAGAGCCTGAAGGCGCAGGCCCGACGGCGGCGCCGCGATAAGAGGGGGAGCCGGAATTAATGGGACGTTCTCCAACCGAAAATAAAACAGCAATACTAATTAGGTATCACGAAGAAGTCTTCGGTCGCGCTTGGCCCTGCGTTATGGATACGTCTCGCGAAAACCGCGAGACGTTGGGGTTCGTGGCGTATTTTAGGGGATATGGATATTAAATCCGGCGGACTGGCCAAGGTCAGGATCTGCAGGGCGAACTCAGCAAAGCAATCACGGATGTTGCTTTTCTATCTTCTTTCTTGGCCGGGCTTGGCTTACTTAACTCTGTATAACATCTGGACATGCATGACAGCGTGGCCCTTTGGCTTATAGGATATGGGTGTCATCAGGAAGGGGAACCAGCTTTATACCTGCATCTGGACGGCACCTTGGAAGAGGTGAAGGCGGATCTGGGCAGCGTTTTGTGTGTACTTTATACCTGGGCGTAACTTCTCTAGGCCGGGGTAGCAGGCCGGGAATGGCAAAATAAAAAGGAACCAGTGTGGCAATGGCTCGACGTATCACCCACGTTGGCGAAACGAATACCATACATGCTATGAAGTGCTGGTGAACGGAGATACGTACCTGGTGGTTTCCATGGCTTCTCCTATTAGCACCTGGAACTAAAAAAAAACAAATTATTCCTAAGCCGAGCCGAAACAAAATCCGCCAAATCCAAGTCTGGGTCAGCAGCTTCTATAAAATTGAAACGGATCTGTTTTTGAGAAACAGTCCAACAGTACAGGTGCCCATAGTAAACCAGACCTACCACCCACTGACTTGAGTAGCGGCGTCAATGGGTGTAAGTAAATAAATTTGCGGCGATACGTCAGCACGTGCTCAGGTGCAGTTCTGCAGCTTGGGGTTGCGGCTGCAGGCGGCTCCAGTCGCGGGAGGGGGTCCGTGCGCGAGCTGCCTGGAACTCCTTCCTATTGTTCTTGGTGCAACAATGCCAAATACGTCTTTTTGCGGCATTCGCGTCTTCACCGCGGGGCTACCGAAATACCGTCCCCCCTGCCCGTATCGAATTCTTCTATCATTGATCGCTTCGGTTGCATTTATTCGTGTCTGGCCTCATGCGGGGTGCGCCGTGTGCTGAACGCTTGTTGCGGCGCACCTGGGTGGGTGGCCAACGCTATCTACCTTCGTCGACCGGCTCTCTCACCCCACGCGTCCTTCACTTCTCCCTCCGTTCCTACTGCTCAGCAACCGCCCTCTCAACAGTAGCTCCTAGCTTACGTCCCCTAGATTGGCAGATACTGTTCTCATCGACCCTCCCTCTTCTACACTCTAACAATAATATCCCATCGTCTTCTGCGGCCTGCGCGCAGTTTTCGAAGTGAGAGAACAGCTACCACAGCCTTTTCGAAACCGCGACGCCCTCGAGCCAACCTCGGTTGCGAACCGCTCATTGAAAGAAAACCACCCATTATCACCACATCCCACACTTTTCGTCGACCCCGCGACATCGTCGAACAGACTCATTTGAGCAGCAGCTGGACGCCCGCGCGGCATCCTCCAGCATGATGCCGGGCGCCATCAAGGAAGAGTCGCCAGAAGCGACCGAGAAGCCGGACCTGCCGCTCGAGGAAGAGGGCCAGGCTGAAGAATACGTCGTCGTCAGGCAAGAGGTCACCCTAGAAGTCAACTTCCGCGAGAAGAGCGTGCAGGGCGAATCCAAGATCATGCTTTACGTCCTCCACGCCGACGACCCTCCCGATGAAGTCCTCCTCGATGCCCGCCAGTCCCAGATCGACCTCGAGAAGGTCACGGTGAACGGCGAGCGGGTCGCTGCCACATACCAAGATCCCTACGACTCACTCGAGATCCCGTCGTCGTGGAGCCTCGAGCCAGAAAACTATCCCGTCTGGAGCGAGCGGATGAAGAAGCTGACGCCGCAGCGCCGACGCGAGCTGCCGCTGGAGAACAGAGAGCGGACCGGTTGCCTACCTGCTGACGGCTCGCTCCGCGTCTCTCTGCGTCCGCATCGTGCGACGACGATGAGGTTGAAGGTGTCGGGAAGCTCCGCTAAGGCTGAGGCAGCTACACCAACGACGCCAGCGGTGTCGCCAACTAGCGCCGCGGTCCCGAACCGAGCAGGCGCGCCTACCGGCGCCGCCGAGGGCCTATATGAGATCGTCATCCCGTTCCGCACACCACACATCCGCGACGGCCTGCAGTTTGTGGGCGTCGACGACGGCGACAGCCGCTTCCCTCACGTCTACACGCGGCATAGCACCGAGCCGGGAATGGCCTCTTGCATCTTCCCCTGCGTGGACGATCCGGGCATGAGCCCGCCGTGGAAGATCCACATCAAGTTCCCTCGGACGCTCGGCGACGCGCTGGAGCAGCCGCTGGCGTCGCACCTGCTGACCAACGGCCTGGGAGACGGCAACGGCAAATACGGAAGCCGCGAGCTCGTTCTGACAGAAGAGGAAAAGTTGTATGAGATGACTGCTGTTGGCTCCGGAAATCTCATCGGCGAGAGGGTCGACGAAGAGGACGAGACGAAGAAGGTCATGACTTTTGAGATCAACGGCCACACGGCCGCCGCTCAACACGTCGGGTTCGCCGTCGGACCGTTCGTGTGCATGGACATGTATTCCAACTTTCGCTCGGAGGAGGACGACGAGAAGCTGGGCTCTAGCGCCGTCAAAGTCTACGGCTACTGTCTGCCGGGACGGGAAGCTGACATGTGCAACGCGTGCGAGGCACTCGCCTGCGCGGCCGACGAGTTCGCCATGGCCTACGGACGCTTTCCGTACGAAAGCTACAAGGTTTGCTTCGTCGAGGACATGATCGCCGACACGGCTCCGCTGCTGTCCTTCTCTCTCTGCAGCGTCCGGCTTCTTCACCCCGATAACATTATCGATCCGGAGCTGAGCGTCACGAGGACGCTGGTCCACGCGCTGG
This sequence comes from Barbatosphaeria neglecta, assembly GCA_022813145.1. Classification (NCBI taxonomy): domain Eukaryota; kingdom Fungi; phylum Ascomycota; class Sordariomycetes; order Barbatosphaeriales; family Barbatosphaeriaceae; genus Barbatosphaeria; species Barbatosphaeria neglecta. Next base: position 46,450 of record JAKLNC010000041.1, read on the forward strand.
CGTGCCAGTACTTTGGCGTCTACATCCGGCCGAACCGGCGGGCCGACACCTGGCTGGTCGTAGGCATTGCATACTACATCACCGATCTATTCCTGGGCAAGCTCTGCGGAAACAATGACTACCGGTTCCGCATGAAGACCATGGCGGACCGGCTCATCGAGGAGGACCGCGGCCGGCCGTCCCTACAGGACTTGGGAGAGTACCTGCATCTGGGGGCCTTCGAGATGGAGTTCATGGCGCTGAAGGCGCCTCTGGTTCTCTTCATCCTCGACAAGCGGCTGAGCAAGGCTGCGCGCTCGGCCGGGGCCAGTCTGGGCCGGGTCATCTCCAAGATCATCGGCAAGGCGAACACGTCGGGGTGGGACGACAGCAGCAATGAGATCCTCAGCTCGGAGACCTTCCGGCGGGTGTGCGAGAAGACGAGCCAGTACAAGCTGGAGCCGTTCTGGAACCAGTGGGTAGCCGGGGCAGGCTGCCCGTCGCTGCAGATCACGCAGAAGTTCAACAAGAAGCGGCTCTGTGTGGAGCTCCTGGTCAAGGAGACTCAGGGTACCGATGCGATCAAGGCGCAGCCGATCCCAAAGGGCGAGTTCTGGAGAAAGATCATAGAGGGGCTCCACCACCTCCGGGGAGGCGAGGTGCAGCGGCTCTTCACGGGCCCGATGACGATCCGCATCCACGAGGCCAACGGGACACCGTACGAGCACACAGTGGAGGTGCGGGAGGATGCGATGAATGGGGTCAAGTTCGACATCCCGTACAATACCAAATATAAGCGGCTTAAGAGGAACCGCAGGCAACGGGAACGGCAAGCTGCCGCCCTGGCAGCGGACCCCAATTCGGAGCACCACGACGACGCCGTCGTCTTCTCCCTGGGCGACAAGCTGGACAGCCCGGAAGACATCGAGTCGTGGCAGCTGTACGAGTGGTCGGAGGCGGACGAGAAACAGATGGACACGGAGTCGTACGAGTGGCTCCGGATCGACTCCGACTTCGAATGGATCTTCAAGATCCACACCAACCTGCAGCCGTGGATGTACACGTCGCAACTGCAACAGGACCGCGACGTGGTTGCGCAGCAGGACTCGCTGCTGTACCTGGCGAAGCTGCGCGAGCACCCGATGTCGGCGACGATCCTGACGCGGACGCTGTACGACGACCGGTACTTCCACGGGCTCCGCACCATGGCGGCGGGGATGCTGGCGCGGCAGACGTGGAAGACGGGGGGCGCGGCGGGCGCAGGGGCGCAGGGGCCCGCGGGGGGCGAGAGCCGGGTGGACTACCGGGGGATGACGCAACTGATGCGCGTCTTCAGGCAGTTTTTCTGCTATCCGGACGGCACGCCGCTGCCCAACGACTTCTCGGACAAGAGGCAGTACGCGGTGCAGTGCGCCATCGTCGAGGCCATCGCCAACGTCCGGTTCGAGGACAAGCACCCGCGCGAGGCGCAGAAGTTCCTGCTGGACCTCATCCGGTTCAACAACAACGCGGACAACGTGTACCTGGACCACTTTTACGTGGCGAAGCTGCTCGTGGCCCTGGCGACGAGCCTGTGCTCGTCCGCGCCCCCGGCCACGTCCTCGGCACCGAGCAACCACATGAAGATGTCCCTCTCGTTCAACGACAACGACGAGGAGGAAGAGGAAGATGAGGGCGTGGACGCGGTCGACGCAGAGGGGCGCGCGCTGTTGCAGGGCGCCCTGGACGAGATCGAGCGCTACCGGCGCATGGACGAGTGGAGGAACACGTTCCACAACGTGTGGACCACGGCCGCGCTGGAGTGCAAGCGGAGGTTGATGAAGGCGGGCGTCATCCCGGTGTCGCCCATCGACTTCGTGGAGTACCTGCAGGACGGCACGCTGGATCTGGTGCAGATCAAGGCCTTCGAGGCCCTGGTGGACCTGGGGCTGATGCTGCGGCCGACGATTCTGCAGCTGCTAGCCGTCACGATGAGTACGCACAGCTCGGCGTACGTCCGCGACAGCCTCTTCAAGATCTTCTGCGAGGGACTCGCCGCCATCGCGTTCGGCGAGCAGGGCGTGGGCGGGGACCGCGAGGAGGTGGCGAAGCAGAACGGCGGCCTGATCGTGGAGCAGGGCGATGCCATCGTGCAGCAGCAGCAGGATCAGCACGCGCGCAAGGAGGACATCAAGATGGCGAGGCAGGCGCTGAAGGCGGCGGTAGGAGACAACGCGGAGCTCCAGACGGCCCTGTGGACGGCGCTGCAGTCGCCGGTGATCGGGTATGCGGAGAAGCGGAACCTGCTGGACCTTTTCGAGACCGTGTTCGACGGCGATCTGTCGCTCCTGCTTACCGTCCGGTGGCCGACCGTCTGGACCGCCACCCGGGCCGCGAACAGCGGCACTATCCTCTTTAAAGCCGTGCCTAAGCAGCTCAAGGCCAAAGCAGAGGAGCCGTTGCCCGCAGAGCAGGCCGTGGAAGCAGCGGCACTCGGCCTAGCCCCCGGGCTGGTGGAAGCGGCCGTCGCTGCCGGTGCGGCCGTCGCTGGGGCCACCTCCGGCCGCGGCGTAGCAGCACCGGTGAACGTCGGCGCGACACCGGCCCAAGCCATCGGCCCAGCCCTGGCGCCGCTGGCCCCGGCTCCGGCTGGCGGCCAGGCCCGGGCTCCCAGCATCGCGGCTGTCTCGCCGCACGCGTCAAAACCGACCCCCGACCACAAGAAGCCGCTCTCGACTAAGCCCAAGATCAAGCTACACAGCAAGGGCGCTTCCGTATCGCCGGCGTCTCCTGCAGCGCCTGGCAGCGCCGTTGCGCCCGCTCCCGCGGCCGGCGGGCGAAAGGCGTCCATCGCCGTGGCATCTCCGCTAGTACCGGTGGTGGCCGACTCGATAGCCGTCCAGCCCGTGCAGCGCGGGCTCTCTTCCTCGGACGTACCGCCCGTCGCCCCAGTTCGGAGCGCGACACCAGCGCCAGTGACCAAGCTGAGCTCCGGCAAACGGAAACGTGAAGACCCAGAGCGCGAGCACGAGCCGGCGCGTCCATCCAAGGTTATCAGACTCACTCCGGGAATCGGTTACGAGCAGAAGCTCTCGGACCCCGTGCGCCGATGGGTCGAAGCAATGTCGATGCCGTCGGCGCCTCGGGCCAAGAGCTCGGCCAAGCCGCGCGCGGACGATTCCATCCGGGCAGCTGCGCCACCAGCGGCGGCGGCACTGCCGAAATTGGTCATTCCGTCTCTGCGCAACTTCGATGGTGCCCCCATCTCGTCGTCGTCTTCCTCGACCGTCCAAAGCCACTCAGCACAAGGCAGGTCGATTTCGGGCAAGGCAGCACAGGGCAAGTCAGCGCAGGGCAAAGCAGCTCAGGGTAAACCGGCTCAGGGCAAGCCAGCGCTGGGCAAGCTGGCGCAGGGCAAGTCGGCACCGGGTAAGTCCGCTCCGGGACAGTCTGCGAAGCCGCGATCGGCTAGTCCCCAAGTCCCGTTGGCCTCGGAGGCATCGTCTGCTGCGACGGTAAAGCCAGCACGGAAGCCTCTGCCGACGGGTGCGCGCCACGTATCGCCGGCCGCGGCACCGGTGACGAACTCGCCAGCCACCGGCGCCGCCCCGTCCAAGAAGATCCTGATCAAGATGAAGCCGAAGCTGCCATCTGCGCGGCACTCCCCCTATTGATTCTCCCGTCTATGGGGACACCTAGGAGGAAGAGTTATAGAGGGGCGTGGTATTCCTTTCCCCATCTGACATCATTCGAGGCTTCACACAGCATGTTCGACCCATATTGGGCCTGTTCTTTTCTTCTGAGGGCGGACAGGCAAGATGGGTTTTTTTATTTTTTTTGAATTTTTTGAATTTTTTCTCTTTTCTTTTCGCCTCCCTCTATAGCATAGCGTGGGCGTTCAGGCTGCAATGAGGGGAATCAGCGTTTGCATTTTATGTATTTTTCTCTTCTCTGCTGTGTTTGTAGTACTATCGTTCACGTTACCCCCGAGGGGAAAAGGAGAGAAATAATCGTCCTGTTCTGCCTACTATCCCTGTACGGGGGTTGGGGAGTCGGATCTGGTGGACAGGGAGAGGGGTATCTACCTGGGCAAGAGGAAAAGGAACAGCTTAGGGTTGGCAGAATCGATGAGATTATTGATCATTTCTGCCACCTACCTATTATTAGGAATTACATACCTACCTACGATTATAAGACGTGCTCCATAGGTTTTCACTCAGGAAGCGTAGAGACTAGCGATAAATCCGATGAGATTTGCATAACCCTATGTTCTAGGTACCCTAAGGTACTGGACTCAGGCAGCCAGGAGAGATGCTACTATCGTTCTCACACTCCTCGCCTCCCAAACGAGATCCGAGGCGTACACAAGACATGGTGGGGGGAAAAAAGCCAAAGCATCCCAGCAAGAGTTGTGCCGTATGGGCGCGTATTTTAGACACTTCCATAGATGAATATCCGTAGATAGGGTGAGTAGGCTCGCTCCTATTCCTCTTGAGAGCGAGCGAGATGAACAGACAGACAGACAGAGGGTCGGAGAGACACAGACAGACATCACCGCCTCCCCCTCCCCGCCCCCCCGATCCGCTCGTCCCGCGCGCGCGTCGCCCGGCCCTCCGTCGGCGTCATCACCGATGCGGCTGTGGCTGCGGCTGCGGCTGCTCGGCCGGCCGCAGGGGCGTTGACGCTGGCGGCGTATCTCTGCCGTCCCGTCGGCATCACAGGCGGGGGGTGGCCTCTCCCTCCGGGGGCGCCTAGGGCGTAGCTATTCTGCTGCTGCTGCTGCTGCTGCTGCTGAGGGGGTGTCTCTTGAGCCGGAGGTGCGCGGGGGGGGTGTCCATGGCCGTGGCCCAGCATGCCGCGCGTGGTCACGCCCGCGTGGGGCTGGGCCAGTTGGCTCTGCGGTCGTGGGGCGCGTGAAGGGCGATGACCACGCGCGTGCGCGTGCGGGTGTGGGTGCGATGGCGGTAGTCGTTGTTGCTGTCGTTGTTGTAGCGAAGAGGAAGAAGGCGCGACGCCGAGCATGTCCGCGTCTTCCTCTTCATTATCTTCTTCTTCGTCATTGTCGTTGTCTTCTTCCATCATTTCCCCCTCCTCTTCTTCGATGCCCACGTCGGCCATTTGTTCGTCCATCATGCTGAGATCGTTCTCGAGGTGTTGCTGTCGTCGTTCGGGCTCGTAGCGGTGGTGAAGGTGGTGGAGGTGATGCGCGTGGTGCACGTAGTGCGGGTGGGGAGTATGTCCTTCTTCGTCGTCGTCTTCATCCTCCTCGTCTCCATCGTCGTCCTCGTCCTCGACACCATGGGCCACCCCCCGCGGAGGTAGTCGGCCCTGGTTCTGTCCCTGTCCCTGTCCTTGTCCTTGTCCCTGTCCCCGTGCTGCTGCCGGTTCCGGCCCCAACTGGCGGAGATGTCGCATCAGTCCAGCCCGTTCTGGCGGTGGTGCTGTCGGTGTTGCAGCCGCAGCAGCAGCTGCTGCTGCGGCTACTGCTGCGGCGTGCGAGCGCCGCGCGGCGTCGCGCTTGGCCTGCTCGAGCAGCTTACGCTCGACGCGGTCCTCGTACGCCGCTACATCCTCCGCCGTGATCGTCAGAGTTGTCGGCGGCCGGCGGAGCATCTTCGAGGCGGAGGGTAAATAAGGTAGGGATGAGGTAGGTAGAGGTTGGTCCGGCAGTTTCGACGTCGCTCGGCGGGAGTTGCTCTGGTCGATCGGGTCAGGCCAAGTGCAGGTACCTATGCATGTGCAATGATCCATAGGCAACCGAGGGGCTCTCTTATCTCTTGTCCTTATCGCTTATCCCCCATATCTTATCTGTCCGCGCTGTTGGAGTGCCAGGTGTTGCCGCCTCTGCGCTGTATTGCCAGCTGTCAGCCAGCCTTGTTCAGACGGGAGCAAGAGGATATCGGCGCAATGAATTACAGCATCTCCCATGGGAATATATCTGTCCTTCCTGACCTAGGATGGTACTGTGGTATAAATACTCCAATGCCTTATGTGAGCATCTGCCATTACTCAAAAAAGAAAGAGAAAAGATAACAGAAGAGGTCTGTCCTATAATGTGTGCCCCAATACGCCGTGGCCCCTAAACGAGCCCCTCTCCTATCCAGACCTGTCCTTTTTCCTCCTATTACTCCACCCCCATAGAATCCGTAAACCCCAGGGCGTACATGTTCTCGGCCTCCCACCGCAGAAAATCCCCCAGATCGTGACCGAGGTTGTACCCCATCGGCACGAAACAGTCCCCCTGCCCGCCCATAACCACGAGCTCGGCCATCGGGCTCTGTGGCATACTCTCCATGCTCTCCCGGTTCCGGCGCCTGTGACTACAACCGGGATCAACCCGGAGATAGCCGCCGGTCGCTCCGGAGCTCGCGCTGGCCGTCGTCGCGATACTGCTGTTGCTGGCACAGCTGGCCGTCACCGCCGCCCGGTCCACTACGCCGTACCGCTTGGGATGGCCCTCTACTGTCCACCGACGGATGCCGACGCTCTGCCCCGCATAGAAGCGCGTCGTGTCGCGCAAGTCCGGGTTTCCTTCGTTCCAGAAGCCGGACGGGTGCTCGTAGGCTACGGGGATAGGCAGAGAGGCTTCCGCAGCCGCGCCTGTGAGCGTCGACGACGAGGACGAAGTAGTCGTAGCACTAGTCGTGCTGGTAGTGCTACTAGTACTAGTACCCGTAGCCGTGGACGAAAATGAGGAATAAGGGGGCGGAGGGTCTGCTGACGGCGACGCGGGCAGGGACCCCCCTCTCGTGTCGGTCAGGGTCGCAGGAGGGGGAGGAGGGCTAGCGGCGGGGGTGAGCTTGCGCGAGTGCGAACCTGACCGCGGGTGCGAACGCGGCCGCCGGCGAGTAGGGGGCACATACATCGCCGAGGCGAAGGGCGGCGACGGCAGCGATGGCGACATCCGCCCACGTCCGGCGTCTTTGGCCGAGACCAGCCGGCCGGCGTGCTCGAACCCCCACGAGCCGAACCAGCCGACGAGATCGTCGACCTCGTCCGCCTCGGCCGTGCGGTGGCTGTAATCCACGCTGCCCGAGCACAGGTCGCCGGCCCCGCCCAGGATGGCCATCTGGAACGCCGTCCAGTCCAGCGTCTCGTCCGGCACCAGCCGCCGCTCCAACGATGATCGGAGCTCTAGCTCCGACCGCGCGAACCGGATGGGCCCGTGTCGGAACCCGGGCCTGGTCAGCGTGAAGGCCGTCGACGGGAAGCAAATGAAGTCGTCTATCGTCGTCGCCGCTGCCATTTCCAGCCCCGTTGCCAGGCCTGCCACCAGCCCTCTTGTCTGCCCTCCCCCCTCTTCTTCTTCGGCTGTCAGCCCCGTCGGGACCGACGTAGGGGCTGGGGGCGGCGGCCGTGTCGGAGCGGCAACTACCGCCTTTTCGGCATCGGCATTGTCGCCACCGTTGTCTCCGTTGTCTCCGTTGTCCTCCACCCCCTGGGGGTTGGTCACCACCACTTCGGGAATCGTGGGCAGCGGCCCCAGCTGCTTCCTCTGCGCGAACCGGAGCGGATTCTTCATCGGGAGCGGCGGAAAGGAGCCATCTCCACTATCAGCCGCTACGTCGCCACTCGCTTTTGTCTGCCCTTCCGCGGCAACGGCGTCGCCAGTCCTCTTTGGTGCTTCCTCTAGAGCTGTGCTCTCCTGGATAGTGTCCAGCAGCCGCGGCGGCGCCGATGGCTCTTCGATGGGCGAGGGGATTGTAAGCCTTACGCCGGCGGCGCCGATCCTCGACGGTAGGTCCTGGAGATGGAACGGCTCGATGGGCGTGTCGCTCCCGTCCGTCTCGATCGTCCTCAGCGTCTCGCTCGACCGTCTCGGTTGCTGCTCCTGCGACTCTTGCTGTTGCTGCTGCTGCTGCTGATTCTGCTGCTGCTGCTGCGACGGTAGCTGCAATCGCGAGGCCCGGCTCTGCCGTATGGCCTGCAGCTGACTGGGCGACAGCATCTCGTCCGCCTCGACCCGCCCGAACAGCAACCTCCTCCCGTGGAACAACTCGGTGACGTTCTCCGAGAGCGTCCATTTCGAGCTGCTGCTGTTGCTACTGCCCCCGCTACTTCCCCTCCTATTATCTGCGGGCATCAGGTGGGCCGTTTGTGCGGCCACTTCCGTTTGTCTTGTTGTTGCTGTCGCTGGCGTTCCTAGCTGATCCTGTCGCCGCCTAGCCTTCTTCGTCGACCTCTTTCTCTTCGCGCGCGAGACCGATGACTTCCGGACGGGCGACGGGGCTACCAGGGGTAAGCGTCGTGTCTTCCGCTGCTGCTCCTTCTTGAATACAGTCCGGAGACGTTGTTCCTCCTGCTGCTGCTGCTGCTGCTGCTGCTGCTGCTGCTGCTGCTTCTGTTGTCGCTGTTGCTGCTGTTGGAGCACCGTCGGCAACGGAGCCTTGCGCGGCTGCGTAAAAGTAGGGCTGCACGAGCTAGTGGACGACTCGTAAAGATGTCTGCTCTTGGCTGTCGGCACCTCTATATTGCCGGCAACGCGAACGTCAGCCAATGCCGACCCGACCGCGTTGAAGGCTTCGTCCGTCTCCCGGATGAGACGCTGCACGTTTTCGCACGCGCTGCCCTCGATCTCGCCGTGCAGGCGCATTCCGCTTCCACTCTCGTCCATCAGCGATAGCTGTATCCTAGGCGCCGTCCGCCCTACGGCTGACGGCTGTTGGCGATGTCGATCTTCGGGCTCCAGGGAGAGCGCCTCAAGGAGATTGATAGTCGATCCGTCCGAGTCGGAGAGCGAATCCATGTCGCAGTCTTTGGACTTAGAATTGGAAGTGGAATGCGTCGAGCACGGCGAGAGTAGAAACAGTCCATCGGGGCGAGGGGGCCGCGCGGGCGAGGGGTTCGATCGGGGAGAACAAAGGCCGCCAAAGCCTCCCTTTCTGGCGTGCGGTGTTGGAGGAAGCGGCGGTGGCGACCGCCCGGGGCTGCCGGCCCCGCGACAGTCGCATGAGCACAAAGAGCTGGCCGAGGAAGAATAGGGCGTGTCCGGTAGGGGCGGCAGAGGGCTCGAGATGGTATGGATAGACCCGGTTCTGTGCAGCACGATGACCGGTTTTGGGATCGGCTTCTTCTTTTTCTTCTTTTTTGTTGTCTCGCCCCACTCGCCCTCACCCTCGCCCTCGCCCTCGCCCTCACCTTGGCCCTTCTCTTTCTTTGAGCTCCGCGGCGTCATCCATGACGAATGGCCCTTTTTCTCCTTATCAGCCGCTCTGGAGCCGTCGATAGCCTCGTGCTCGGCGAACGCTTCGGCCTCCTCCCCGCCGACGTCTTCGGCGCCGCGGGGCCGCCGCTGGGATATGAATCTTCGGATGCTCAAGCCGGACCGAGACAGCATGGTAGCTGGTTAGACCGCAGAGCGGCAGAGCTGCAGAACGGCAGAACGGCAGAGCTGCGGTGTTGCTGCGGGATGAAATTGGGAAGAGGAAGAAAGGGGGGAAGAATGTGCGGACGAGCAAAATGCGAGACGTGTCTGTGTTGGGTCGGGTATTACATGGCATATATGAGAGAGACCCAAGCACCCCGCGCAGGGACGGGGGAGGAAAAGTGACACATCCACGGCCAGCCCGGGCCAAGTAGGCACCTATGTAGAAAGGCAGGCAGGCAGGCAGGCAAGCAGGGGTAGACGACGAACTTCAGCTCGCAGTTCGACTTCGACTCAGCCGCTTAGGGGCACGGCCATCCTTCGTTGGACAAAGTGCACAATAGAAGTCGTAATGGTGGTGGCTGACCACCGGTTGGGAGGGAGGGATGGGGAGCCGTCTGGGCTTTGCGGAGATAGGAGGACAGGGGACGAGCGATGGGGAGACGACGGGAGACCAGGCAAGTAAGAGTAAACTCTTCCTTCGAGGGGGGGAAGACCTTGGCCGTGGCTGACATGGACGGCCAAGAAGACGAGCCGGGAAAGCCAAGGGGGGCAGCCAAGGAAGATAGCCAAGGAGAGCCAGGAAGGGTAGCCCAGAAGGGTGGCCAACATAAGGTGGCCGAGAAGCTACCCTGTCACGCCCCTGTGTACTCGACTTACCTTACGTTGACGGTGGCGTTGTGCGAGGCCAATGCTGCCCTGCCATGTCGTGCAGACTAAGACAGGAGGAGATGGCTAGCATACCCGGTAACACCAGAATACCAAGCAGCAGCCGGAAGTGAGCGGGAGCCAGAGAGGAGGCGGCCTGGCTCGATCGGGGGCCGGCTAGTTTTGGGTGCTGGATGCTGGGTCTGGCGCGTGGTTGGTTCGCCGGAGAGGAGGCCCTTCTTCGATGGTCGAATTATTCTCCCGGGGAAAGAAGGGATAGGGGCGATCTGCGCCGGGACATGCGGCGATTATTTTTATCGCGAGCCCAGGCGACCAGTCACGGTTGCTATTTTCCGCTTAGTATCATCGGCTCCCCGGGGAAAAGGCACACTCTGCTAGCCGCACCGTGCCTCCTACGTGCCGCTGCTATGTCATCCCAGATATTAGCCGCCGATAAGTTTGGAAGCTCTGCTCACCTGCCCACACGCTCTCAAATGAACCCATCCCGTTCCTTCCACCCGCCCCTCTCCCTGCGTGCATCGCCATCGCCCTCGCCCTCGCCCGCGCCCGCACCATTTCATAGCACGAGAGACATTCGCCTAGTTGTGTTGTTGTCTGGCTAGGCTGGGCTCGGCTGGGCTGACTCGGCCTATCCTAGCCTATCCTGGTCCGGCCTGGCCTATCCTGGACCTGGCACGCTCCGAGGTCACTGGCTGCCAGCCCGAGATGGAGATGCAGCAGCCAGGGGGCACGGGAGGGGGAGGGAGAGAGGAGAGCACGAGAGGCAATTTCTCCCGGGCTCCCCCTGCGGGTAGTTGCCTGCTGCGGCCACTCGCTGACAAGAGCACCGCGGATAGCTGCAGTCCAGCGACGGGTGGGACGCCGGGTTGGACTGGCCAGATTCCGCAGCTGAGCTCACTTTTCTCCCTCCCGTGCAACGGAGGGCGGCGGCGACGTGCAGGGTCTGTGAGTTACACCTGAGGGAGGGGCTCGAGCTCGAGGGGCCTCGAGGGACCCCGAGGGGAGGGAGAGAAGACTGTGCTATGCTGTCCGCCGCCCGTGCGCCGCCCGCTGCCTGCGGTCTTCTGTCTGCTGTCTTCTGCCTGCTGTCTGTTGTCCACCGTCCGTTTTCCGTTTTCCGCTGTCCGATCCGTCCCGCCCGGGCGCTGCGGTGCCCTTGTCTCGGATCGGCACTGTGCAGAGCGTCGGCCCATCGGCCGGATCCATCGACTGGATCGACTAGATCGACCGGCCAGCCAGGCCCTGGACACGAGACGTAGAGCTGTAGCTCTGGAATGCTCCGGGCAGCTCTGGCAAGCCCTCCCTCGAACCCCACCCATCGTTCAACCGACAGTACGATAGTTTTCGCCCATATTATCCACTCCTGATCGTACCCAAAGAGGATACGAACGCTATTAACCATATCCTTGGGCATCCCAGGGGTATGTTCCGGGACTCCGGGGCTTTCCGAACGATCTCAGCAGCATCTGTCTGTTAGTCCTGGGGAAGCGGACTGTGTCTAGGTACTTGTTAGAAGAGAGGGAGAGAGGGCGAAGGCGTTTGTCGATATGTGCTTGCCTGCCGTCCGACTCCTCCTAAGACAGGATGCCGCACCAGCCCCGTAGGTGCAGAAGCTCGCCGCCCTCCGATTCGACCAGCCTGATCTCGCGGCCGGCATGTCTCGGGGGAGGCACCGTCACCACCTTGCCGTCGCGACCGTCGTGGTCGCCGTGGCCTCCACGTCGGGTTCACTTTCTTGCTGACTGGCTGGCCACGCATAAGGAAGGGCTGAGCAGAGTGTTTGATGTACAGGGCTGTCCCGCAGTATGACGCAGCACAGGACGATGTAGCACCTCCACGCCTAGAACGTATGAGGGTTCAGATACTGCCGGCGTTGCATGCTGTTGCTGTTGTGGTTGGTATGGAATCCAGGCCAGACTTCTTCCGAGCGGAGTAGCCTGCTGCTGTGCGTGCTGTAGTGAAGGCGTACAAGAGAGGGGTCAGAGAGAGGTTGAACAGGCACTGCAGAGGGACTGTAGCGCGAGAAGACAAAAAAATCTGGCTGGGTGGATGCCCATTCGGGAAGGAGAACATTGGGAAGAGGAGAAATGGCAGTCGCGACCCTCCTGGCTCCTTCCTCCCCGGTGCGTCGTGCCTCCCTCGCCCGATCCTCCTACAATAGAGTTCCTACTAGGCATTTCGGGTACCTAGCCGAGGCGATCTCAAAGAATCGGCCGGCTAAAAGCAGAGGAAGCTTCGCCGCAGTCTCCCCATGTCCGTGCGATCTCTAAGCGCGCTGCTGCTCGCTCTCGTTAGGATGCATGCTATTTTGGCGGGTCAGATATACAGCCTCGCTTCTATTTTTCACGCAGGTCGCTGCCGGCCGGCCGTCTTCCCTTTCCTCCTTCCCCCAATCCCCAAGTCGAAGGGCGATGTAAGGCCTGTCGCCGCCGATAGGAGGAGGACGGCAGTGCGGTGCGGGCGAGTAGCGCGCCTCAACGCCTCATACTCGCACTCTCTCAGTCTAGCCAGTCTGGGGACGCTCCCGGCGCCATCGGTTATCCAATATTTGCTCTGATCTGCCGTAGAGAAGCCTTCTGGAAGGGTTCCATTGCCCAGCCTCCTCCCCTCTCCCCCTCTTCTCTGCCACCATTTAAGACGGGCTTGGCAATTTTTTTCCTCAATGGGTCGCCCAACCCCCACTCCTGGCGACGCCTCGATCTCGCTCTTTCTTGCCCTGTCTTGGAGACCCTCGTTTGGGAGACAGACGTAGAGAGTCAGTGGAGAGACATCCCAGGTAACTCGAGGTAACTCGAGGCTGAGCTGAGCCTTGGACAGACAAAGAGAGGGAGGAGGTAGAAGATACAGAGCGCAGGCCGCCTCGAATAAGACGCATTTGTTTTGCCTGTTGATCCTCGTTCTCTATGCTCTCCCTTCCCCCGGGTATACCTGATGCGATGTGATGAGGACCTGCCCCTGTTCTCGGACAAAAGAGCATAGTCACCCCCCACCCTCTCGACGACCATCATGATGTATCGATGTATAGAGAAGAAGCTCCCTTCGCTAAAAGCAGAGAAAGCACTCGAAGCCTTCCTTCCTGTCTCGGCGCCGCCTCAAAAACGCAAGCCACTATTACGCCCCAAACGCCATGTCTGTCCCAAGTAGAAGGGAAGGAGGGTATCTCTGTGTCCGCATCTCGGTGCGTACCACGATGGGGGGACGATGGGGGCGTACAGTAGGTGATGAAAGAGGCAAAGTCGAAAAATGGAAAAGAAAAGCGAGCAGTTGCTAGGGGAAGCAGGGAAAGACTCGTCCATGTGTTGTGATGTGAGGTCGCTGGCGATCGGTGATTGGTGGTAGGTGGTAACTGAGCAGCCCGAAAACGCCTCTCGATCGGAACTCCGGGGCTACCTCCTCTCTTCTTTTTTTTTTGGCCTCCACCACTACAAGAGAGATGAGGCGGCCAAGCCAAGCCAGGCCAGGCCAAGCCAGGCCAGGCTAGGGCGGGCGTCGTTCGTGTTACCAACTGGTCAGCCAACCAGCGCGGCGGGCCCCTTCCTCTGTCGTTCCCCTCTGAGTACGCCATTACTGCCGATATCCTCTGTCCAACCAATTCAGGCGAGGAGAGGCACCAGGGAGGAGAGGCGCCAGGGAGGAGAGGCGCCAGGGAGGGGCGACAGGGTGGAGAGGCCTAGAGAGAGAGCCAGAGAGGTGTGCGCGATCCAGCTTTTCTTTCGCCCGGCTGACTCACTCGCTCTCGCTCTCCCCGCCGCCGCCGCCGCCACCGGCACCGCCTTTCATGTGTCGCGGCGTCGCGTTTCTCATAAAGTCCGACGCTGCGTGCGTGGGAACGTACGCGGATCTCCTCGTCTCCTCCTTCTCCGTCGTCTTCTCGGCCGCAGAAGACGCGGATCCGTCGCGGTTGTGCGCCCCCGCCTTCTCGTCATCCTGCCGCCGCTGCTGCTGCTCCTGCCGTCGCCGCCGGAGGGACAGAGGTAGAGTAATGCCCATTTTTGGCGTGCTGGGACAGCCGCCGACGTCCATGCCAAGCGGAAGCCCCTTCATTGTCCTTTTCCCTTTTGTCCTTTTCCTTTCCTTCTTTTCTCCCCTTTTTCTTTCCTCACCCCTATTTCCGCCTATTGTCCAGTGGACAGGGGTGAATGGCAGGGAATGGCAGAATGAAGAAGGGATAGTGAACAATAATATGGAAATAAGAATAATAAAAGTGATGTTGTGGCCAGTCGTACAGTCCCAACTGAGTCTGGACGGGGAAAATAAGTAGGAAGTGTGTGTTGTATGATTGGCTCCCGTTCTTCTGGAAAGGCAAGAGACGATCTCGGGTTTCCTCCCCTCGAGGGAACGGTGTAACCGTCGTACAGCTGGTTGCTTGGGACGGCCTTGGAAGTAAAAAGAAGAATTATGAAACTCGAAGTGCTGCCTAGCAATCGGCAACTCTAGTAGGGGTGAATCTGCATGTCCCGCCAATAATACAAGTTGATACCAGGAGTAGGTAGAGCGAGAAGAAGTGCAGCTGAATGACCGGAGAATCAAATCACGAAAGAGCGGAAGCCATCCTCACTTTGTATCACCCGCCGATCTCTTCTCACCCACCCCCTCTGTCTGGTGATAATATCTATAGAACCAGCAGCGGGTGGCATGGTGACCAAGGAACTAGAGCCAAGGCAGACAGCCCATCGCTCGCAACATGCGCCATGCCGAGTAGCGTGGGTTGCTAACATATACACGCCAATCAGACGTAGTCAAGCTCCGGTCAAGATAGAGCCCGGAGAAAGCGAGACGATCTAGAACAAACAGCTGGTTGTATCGTAATTTGGACGAGGCGAGCTACTGGGCGGGGATGGCTGGCTGGCGATGGAACTAGCTGCTCCGTAGTGCAGCAAAGCCCCCCGGCCCTGCCGGTCCAACCTCAATTGGTGTAAGTGTGGATGCTCCTAGGAGCACGAATAAGAACTTGGGACGATCCTACGATCCCACGATCCCAGCATGAGCCTCCTCCCTCCCTGCTTAGAAGAACCACGGTGTCAGGAGACCTCCCCCCCTCGAAGAGCTATTGCGCCAATGCGCAGCTGGTCTCATGCTCAAACGTTGGCAACGAGCGCTGATTCGGCCATCGGGAGGGAACCGGTTCCATATCTTCGAGAGCGCAATTTGTATACGTGCGTGCTCGTGGGAATGCCCAACACTGCATCTCCTCTTTCTTTTCTTTCCAGGCCGACAGGGATAAAGGATGTTTGGCAGGTGGATTTGGCTCTACTTTGTGCAGACAAGTCGTCATCGTGTTCGCGTGGCTGGGGGCTCACTTGAGAGCAAGCAGCAAGCAGCGAGCTGAAAACGCCCCACAGCTAGGACGTCTCCGCAGCGTGTAGCAGCAGGGCTTCGTCGTCTAGGGGCTCCCCCCCCCAAGAGAGCCAGTTGGTAAAGCTGGCCAGGCACGCACTGATTACCAAGCGGCCTCCCCTCGCCTCGCCTCGCACCGCATTGCATCGCATTCTGTACGAGGTGGTGGATAGCGATTCTGTACGAAGGAAGGACGTGGTGATTTCCGTCACGTACGGGGAGTATAAGGCTGGGTGCATGGGGGCCACGAGTCGTCGCGATGGCGCAGGGAACTTACGGAGCAGTGCTTCCGTAGATGAGGGCGGTGGCTTTGGCAGGCCTCCTTCCCTGAGAGTTCGCTGCTGTGTAATTTGTCGCTGTACGGAGGACAGCTGCAGGTACGAAATCCAAAAAAAAGGTCACGGAGAAATCCTCGTGAAGGTGGGGGATGTTCCCCGTTTGCAGCTCAACAATGCCGAATTGGGCGCCAGTTTTCAGCTTCAGGGAAACTGCAAGAGTCCTTTTCTTTTTGTGGGGTTCTATACGATACTTAGAGTTCATTGCTGGTCGGAACGTCGGAACGATCTGCCGCGAAATCGCCAGATATCTTTTTGCTCAACGTCATTCGCCCTCTCCATCTGCGCCGCCGTCGTCTTCGTCCTCCTCCTCCGTGGTGACGTAGGGGACAAAGGTGAAATGAAGCCACTGCGGGCCCGCCCCCTCGATCTCGACCATGAACTGCAGGCTCAGCACGCCCTGCCTGTCGCCGCGGAGGCTGACCTTGCTGGCGATACGCATGGCCTCGCTAGCGGATTTAATCATGTCAAACTTGTAGCTCTGCGTCCAACGTTCCCGCACCACGAGCGTCTCCAGCAGGTCGCGCCCGCGCCCGAAATCCACGCTTGAGCTGCCCAGGGGCCCATTGCTCGAGAGGCGCAGGTACGGCTCGCCCTTCGACGCTGTGATGGCCAGACGCTTAGGCGAGGTCGGGGCCATCTCGGCTAGGGCGTCCAGGAGCCACCGGGACTGCATGATCATCTTGAAGGCGAGATCATCCCGGTCGAAGGGTATGGCCTCGGGCGACTCGGGAAGGTAGGTCACGAGGTTGCACGTCGTCTTCACCCCCACCTCCTCTAGGACGACACTAAACGGCTCGCCTTCCTGGGCGTACGACAAACTGCACGTCCCTGGCATGCCCAGCGTCTGGTGGCTGAACGCATCCGGCCGGTAATTGCGGAGGTTGCTGTGATAAGGGTCCGCGTCTGCCTTGGCTTGCCTGGCCGCCGCGTCGGCTGCTCCGAAGATCTGCAGCGTCTCCAGAAAGGCAGAAAGGGAGATCTGGAAGCTGGGTAGGCTGTAATCCCCGGCGTCGTCGTCTGCACCCGGCGGCGGCGGGTTAAAAGTATATGTCGTGAAGAGAGACTTTCCCAGCGATGCCATGCCTTTGGGGGTGGGGGTCGCGATGAGCCAACAGTCATTATCCGCCTCCCTTTGGTCCGTCGATCATTTCCGGTAGATGCAGGAGGTTGAGACTTACCTTGCATGACCCGAGATTGGTCAGCGATGAACTTGATGCCGTCCTCGGATATCTCCACGTGGACTTTGTTCGAGAAACTGATGGACCGCAGTAAATGGTATATGGGCCGGGTCGAGGTGGCGACCGCTCGAAAGAGGAGAGGCGGCGCCGCGGAAGTTGAGGCCTGCATCTTGCGAGCCGGCCCAGATCACATCCGAACGGGAAGAGAGAACGGGTCCGTGTAGATGGGGTAATAGTGCGGTCGAGGACGACTTGAATCACTTTTTTCTTTTCTTCGGTTTTTTCCTTCCTTTATTTTCCGTTTCCCTTTTTGAAGATGGAAAACACCCGGGCCGATGGTATTTCCTCTGTCGCGGCTATGCTACAGTTGCGAACGCCCCCTCGATTCACTTTTCGTTTGCCTTCTCTTTGGGTGGGCAGACGGGCTGGGGCTATCTCAAACGTAGACTCCGACCGCGCAGAACATGTAGACCACACCGAACCTGTTTGATCTATGCGTGAGCTTGATCCTTAAGGGCGGCGAGATAAAAGGGAGGAGGTAGGTGGCCGGACGTACGCTAGAGCCAGAGAAGCAGGCAGTCCAATGACGGGGATGCTGATGAAGGACCGGTCTGAGAGGAAAGTAGGTTAACACCAAGACAGCCCCAACAGGGAGAAAGCGATGGCGGGAAGATGCGTACTGAGGGCGAAGCTGCCGGTGAGTGCCAGGCCCAGGAGGATCAGGGTGAAGCCGACGGTGAATTGGCTTCCCTTTCCGATGGTGGGGAGGAATGGACTGCCAGACGCAGTTTGCCAGATCTCATGCAGTGAAGAATCCATGTGATTGTGTTATTTCGAGCAGCCGCCGTCAATGCGTCGTCGTCGGATGCAAGGGTCTGGCCTGGGAATGCTGGCAAAGATGCTGCGGCGATTTAGTTAGACTTGGCTGGCGAGCTTGCGTATCTGCCCCGAGGAACTCGACATAAGATACCAGTAGTTGAACGCGCAAGTGGAAGCTCACCCAGCGCGGTTGATGCCAGAGAAGCTTCAAGGAAGGTGGCCCCAACCGAAAGCGGTCTAGCGCTGTAATTGGGTGGCAGATCCCTGTAGTTTATCGGTCCTGCGTTGCAGCACGTGCAGAATGCCCCACTTTTCGGAGCCGCCACGGACCCTGCTTTTGCGGAGGCGCCTTGCTTATTTCCATCAGGTTCCTAAATTTGACCTTTTGACGTTGACCTTAGAGGGGCGAAGGCAGCATAGTCCATCAACGCCTTACATGGTCATCATCGGCGCCTCTCTCGGGGCACCATGACGATGAAGGAAGAAGGTGAGCCATTTGTTTTTTCTATCGCCAGCCGAGATGAGCAGTCCCACGCTGCGCTGCTCGCTGCTCGCTGGTCGCTGGCAATCGAGCTAATCGTGCTAATCGCGTCTGTCTCCAGCAGTCACGAATGGAAAGCGGAAGGCTGTGGGGGACCCCTCGTCCCCCACAGCTGCGAAGCGCGCGAGGAAGAGCTCCCCCGAGACTGAGACCAAACCGGTCATGAAGCCCATTCCCTTCCCCGAAAAGGTATGTAGCCTTTTTTTTTCTCTAGTGATATCGCCTCCGCCCGCCAGGCTGACGCGGCTCTTGCCGGCCCGCTACAGCCCGCGGTCATCGAGGAGCGCCAGGGCGAGATCGAGTTCCGCGTGGTCAACAACGACGGCGACCGCGAGAGCCTCATCATCCTGACGGGGCTGAAGTGCATCTTTCAGAAGCAGCTTCCGAAGATGCCCAAGGACTACATCGCGCGGCTGGTCTACGACCGGACGCACCTGTCGATCGCGATCGTCAAGAAGCCGCTGGAGGTGGTCGGAGGCATTACATACAGGCCGTTCAAGGGACGCCAGTTTGCCGAGATCGTCTTCTGCGCCATCTCGTCGGACCAGCAGGTCAAGGGTTACGGCGCGCACCTGATGTCGCACCTCAAGGACTACGTCAAAGCGACCTCGGACGTAATGCACTTCCTGACGTACGCCGACAACTATGCCATCGGCTACTTCAAGAAACAGGGATTTACTAAGGAGATCACGCTTGACAAGTCGGTCTGGATGGGCTACATCAAGGATTACGAGGGCGGCACGATCATGCAGTGCTCGATGTTGCCGCGCATCCGCTATCTAGAGATGGGCAGGATGCTGCTGAAGCAGAAGGAATGCGTCCACGCTAAGATCCGGGCCTTTTCCAAGTCGCACATCGTACACCAGCCGCCCAAGCAGTGGCGCACGGGCTCGAGCGCCGGCGCCGGCGGCGGGCCCATCGAGCCCATCGAGCCGCTCGGCATCGATGCCATACGTGCGTCTGGCTGGTCGCCGGATATGGACGAGTTGGCCCGCCAGCCGCGCCACGGCCCGAACTACAACCAGCTCCTGCACCTGCTGAACGACCTGCAGAACCACCAGAGCGCCTGGCCCTTCCTGGTCCCCGTCAACAAGGATGAGGTGGCCGACTACTACGACGTCATCAAGGAGCCCATGGACCTCAGCACCATGGAGTCCAAGCTCGAGGCCGACCAGTACGCCACCCCCGAGGACTTCACCCGCGACGCCCGTCTCATCTTCGATAACTGCCGCAAGTACAACAACGAGAACACGCCCTACGCCAAGTGCGCCAACAAGCTTGAGAAATACATGTGGCAGCAGATCAAGGCCATCCCCGAGTGGTCGCACCTGGAACCCTCTTAGAAAGGCGGTTCTCGAGGTATGCGTCCGGCAGCCCAGCGTCGCACGATATAGATCGAAAGGAAGAAGGGGAAGGAAAGGAGAGGAGAGAGGGCAAGAAAAAAGGAACGCCTCTTCCTAATCGGCTCGAGGAATTCTGACCCTTGGGCTCGCACGCGCCTTCTGCCAGGCACGTACTTGGTAACTTGGGGACGGAGGGTAGAAAGGCCCTATGGCCTTGAAGAAGACCCAGCTACTATGTAGGTACTTCTCCATGTCCATGGTGAGACAACACGGGATCTAGCCCCTGCAGGTGGTGTGACGTGCGGATGCGTCCACTGAGAGCTGCCACGAATCCCCTCCGCCGGCCCACAGCTAAACACACGGCAATTTGCATGTTTTGGGGATAACGGGGCGTTATAGGATCGGCAAGGTAGGGCAGGGACGGGGTGGCGGAACGGGTAAGGAAGGTACTGGGCTGGGTTAGGTCCTCACGTTGGGTAGGGTTTGGATGCGTTGGGTTTGGTGGATTTAGAAGCTCCATCTTATCATTCCCTTTGCCGACAGCACAATTCCCACATGTACCCTACTCGAAGCGAGGCATCCATAGCCGTGTACTCGTCGCATGTTTTTCCTGCGTGAAACATTTTGCGCCCAAGACATCCATCCTTCCACTCTGACAAGCTGGTTCCTATCCTAAGCACGATCTGGCACACATTGATGGTACGTAGGCGGTGGGAAGCGGTTTGGGGGTCGAGTAGGTTTCGTGATCTCGTGGATTGTGTATCGGGTATCAGAAGGACCCGAGTAAGCACATAGCAAGTAGCAATAAACTGCTATTCAACTAGAGTAGAACGCTGGATATTGCCCCTTGTATTCCGTTATCCTGGCCTAAGCTCCCGTCTCTTCGCGTCCTTTCGTTCCTCCTCATGTCGATCTCAAAACAAATACTCTTACTATGGTTTGGGGTTGTTTAGGTGGGGGGGAAGGGGAGGGCCAAAAGGAATCGCGATCTTCAAAACAAATACTCTACATGGAGGGTTGGGGTGCTGGGGGGGGGGGGGGTATCGATCGCTCGCTGACTTCTTTTCTTGATCTCCGTCTTCACTTCGCCGCGTGAAGAGCGGTGGCTGCCAAGCCGTAGGGAATCCTCCTTGGTCCGTTAACGCAGTGGGCCTGGAGACGTATCTCAGGTTGCATAGGCAGTGTGTGATCTCGTGACCAGGAAACAGCTCGGGCAGTTACGAAGCCGACGTGCCCGTTCTTGCCTGCACTCTGGACACGTCGGCAGTGGTGGAACCGATACTGCTATCGGTCCCCGGGAGGCGAAGGGCTGAATAGGTGCGCCGCCAGCTGGCGGACCCCGAGGGGGCAATGATGGGCGCGGCCGAGGGGTCGGCCAGGGAGGACGAAGTGGGCCGAGGTGAACCTGAAGCCGTCGTCTGCGTTCCGGCGGTAGTTGTAGTAGAGGCTGTCGAGCTGCTGTTGTTGCTGCTGGTGCCCAAGGCTTGTGCCTGCCGCCGCCCGGCTTGGCTTCGCTCGGTCTCCAGGCTCGCTCGGATCATGTCGTGCAGGAAGGCCGGGACCTCGTGCCAGTTTCCGGCTCGTGCGGCCTCGACGATGCGGCGAGGGAACAACTCCTCGGGCCGCATCGGGGCGGGGTGCGTAGACAGGCGGGCCATCTGTGCAGCCACTAGGGGAAACTCGCCTGTTTCGATAGCGTTCTTAAGCCACTGCTCCCAGTCTTCGTCCAGGGGCTGAGATGTATCTCCCGCGTTGTGGGCTGCCACGCGCTCCATCAGCCGCTCGTTGAGCTCCACGCCGATGCTCTGCAGCTCTTCGTCATCGCTCTCCTCCTCGCCGGCGTCCATGGACTGGTCGGGCGACACCGGCGTGTCTAGCTCTTGCGACTCTTGTGGCGTGTCCTCCTGGTCTCCGAGCGGCGTCTGCGCCGATGAGCGGGCCGCCAGTTCGTGCCAGGAGGGGATATCGTCCGCGGCCGTGTCCAAGATGGTGACGCCGTGCTCCTTCTCGTAGCGCTCCTTGGCCCACTTCGTGCCTTCCCACTTTGTCAAGCCGGCGATCTCGGCTGGTGTCAGACGGAGGTAGTCAAAGGCGCGGAACAGCCTGCGATGCCACGTCCAGCGGCTGAGGCGGATGCGGTGGGTTGGGTGGCAGTAGTCGAGGCCGGGGTACTTGGCCTCCTGAGTGTCGAGGTGTCCGTAAAAGGAGTGGGTCTCCTGCCTGACCTCGTAGATTAAGTGCCTCGTAAGGAGGGCGTGGAAATTCTGAGGGTCGCTCGCCTTCGGGCGGGGGAACAGGTACTCAAAGATGAGCTGCTCAACGGGTCGGCCCTTCATCTTATCGGCCTGGTCCTGCAGTCCTCTCTGCCTTCTCGTTCTCCGAGGCCTAGCCAGCAGTTAAGACGGACGAGGTTGCTTGCGCAATAAGTCGTTGCGATTGCGGTGGAGGTGAGGTAGAGGCTTGGCTGTGTAGGGTGTCTCTCTCGAGTTCTGTCGCAAGAAGCGCCCGCAATATTCGTCTGGTAATGATCTCTTTGCCACAGGCACAGTATCCTAGGCAGGCAGGCAGGCAGGCAGGCAGGCAGGATAGATGTGAGACCAATAGAGAGGCTCTTGGGGAGGCTGTCAACTGCTCCCTTGGAGTAGACCGGCCAAGCAGAGTACCGAGTTGGCACCTGCAAGGGACGTATTCGGGATAGGGAGAAGAGGAAAGGGAGTAGAAGGCGGGAAATGGCCTGTCGCTCCAATGCCGAGTTGAAATATTGGTATGTTTGAGAACGCCAGTAATAAATATGTGAAAGAGGAGAACAGGATGAGTGGCGCTGATGGCAGAGGAATGTGGAGGCCGGGCAGGTGTCTCGTGAAGAGAAGGAGGATGGAAGAGAGGGCGGTGGAAGAAAGAAAAGGTGAAAGGCACCCAGGGAGTGGGATTGGGGATTGGCGGTTGGTCCACTCAGGGCCTGGCACGCCTGGCACCCTGGATGCCTGCCGGTGCGCTAGGGGAGTACCAGTCGCTGACGGCCAGCGCTGATACGGCTCCACGCGTGTTCCGCTAGGGGTGCCCCGGGGGGTTACATGTGCTGTAGGTACGCGACTCGGAGCAGCAAAGCAGCAAAGCAGCGAAGCGGGTCCTTCAAGACGACATGGAGGCCAGATTTGCCGGGCGGCACTGCAGCGGAATTCCAAAGCAGGTACGGAGTACAGGCTGGCCGGACTGGACACACCTTCAGATGCATACCGGGCAGCCAGACTGGTCCGTTAATATACTTACCTCAGTAGCGCGCACCACACCACACCACCTCGTACAGCACGGCAGGTGCTCGCCGCAGGCGGTAGCGCAGACTTGCCACACAGACCATTTTGATTATTCCTGAGCGGCCGCCAGAGGGCCGTTGGGAGCTGCGGAGGTGCAGGTTGGACTCGAAGCCACCTCGGTCGCTTTCCTCGGGGCATTCGACGTTGAGTCTAACCCCCAGCCACTTAAAGCCCCTGCCAGTTGAAGTCTGGCTAGCTGTCTTACGGTCGGGCCGTGGGATCCAGCCAGCGGGAACCGCGCCCAGGGTACTGGGGTCCATCGTCCCACCATCTCTCAATCAGGCACTTGGTGCTCCGTACAGGGGCAACCCAAGCATCCAGATACCCAGGTGCCTGGCTAGGGAGACAAGCAAGCCTAACCCTAGGTACCAAATCAGGTAGGGATTACAGGTACCTTGCTTTTCAAGAGTCATGAAGAGTCATGGAGACCCGATATGGACAGCCTTTCCTTCCCTTGTGAACTGGCTTCCAAGGAATGAGGCACCACATAACTGCACAATAAATTATTTCCTTGCTCGTAACCAACCATCTAGCTATTCAGCCACTCATCCCTCCCACAATCCATCCAGCAATCCATCCATCCATCCATCCTCTCGTGGCGCCACCAATGCACAGATCCTATTTGACGCGGCCTGCCCACCACCCAAACAAGGATGCCCTCCTAGGTGCATACCTTAGTCTACGAACAGACAGCATCCAGCTGACCGCCGATTTTGAACTCGACCCCAACCTAGCTGTCCCCTCCTGCAGGTGTTGTACGGAGGGCAGGGATCGGAAGGTAAAATGAGCGTCGGAGCGCCAATCAGCCGCCTCCGACGGGATCCTCCCGGGCCAGACCTGCTTTCGTGCGTTCGTGAAGCACGCCACGTCCGCCCGTCTTCTCTTGCCTCCTTTTTTTTCTTCCAAAATATTTACGGCCTTCCGTTCGACGCTTCCGTTCGTCGGACACCCCTGTCGTCCGTCCCATTGGCGCTCCACGGCCGTATGTGCGGAGCTTGAGCTTGTCCTCGGTTGTCCGCTCGTCCACTCGTCCACTCAGAAGTCGGCTCGCCGCTGCAGGGCAGGCCGTCTTCCCGGCCGCCCAAGCGCCCACGAACGGCGATGGGATCGTGGTCGGTCGGTCGGTTGGAGCAGAAGGATTAATAAAGAGAGGCACAGAGCCGCATTCCTCCAGGATGGATGGATGGATGGTTGGTCTTTTTTTACCCGGCCTCAGGTGGCCGGGACCCCTTGGGCCCGGTCGCCGGCCGGCCGGCCGCTGGCCTCCATATGTGAGCCATTGCGGAATCCTTTCTCCTATCACTACCCTCTCGTTCCCAGTCGTGCGTTCTTTCCATCCGTCCCCGTCTTTCCGGAGATGGCCGGCCGCGTCCAGCGCGACCGCCGTCTCATTTCGGCCATTTACGCGGAGGAGCAAGCGGCAGCGGCAGCACCGCCGCCACCACCACTGCCCCAAAAGCGGTCTGGCCACGACGATGGGCGGATGCGAGGACCCGTGGTTGCTTGATGTAAGGACCCATCCGAAACGACGAGTGTCGGCGCTCGGCCGTGGCAGACTGGCGATGCGTGGCGGGGAACTGGGACAGAGACAGGAGAAGTCTTCAGCGCGGAGCTGAGGTTGGGGAATGGGAGAAGAGTTGCGTCCCCCGGGAGTCGGCCCACCCGGTTTAGCTCTCGTCGCCCAGCAGCAGGGCAGACCAGATGATGGGATTTCTATTTTATCCTGGCTTTTATCGTTGCCTCGGATTTCATCATTGGTACTGGATTCATCTTGGGACCGACCTTCTGTCGGGGCACGTGGACGAACGGCTGCGTCTGTTGCATCTCAAGCTTCAACTGGCCGGAGCAAGGTAGGCAACCGTTATGTGGCGCCGCTCGGCGCAGAGAGAAGTAAGGCCTGGCCAGGGCTTCCAATTTACGAGGCGTTTCCCACGTCGTTCATGATATGGACAATAGAAATTATTAAACGTATGGGGATGGCACAGTGTATGTGCGGGCTATCGGGGCCGTCTCGGACGAGGGATTGGATTTTGGGGGTGCTCCCAGTGGACTACCTTCAGCATGTTGTGCATCGCCAGATCGGAGGGATTTTGCAAGCTCGTCTCTCTTGCTACTTTTTATCGGTAGCGTACAGTCCGGAATACAGGATCTGAGGTCTGAGGTCTGGATCACCTCCCTAAATCCGTCGTCTTGACCTACGATTCTATAGGTGCCTATCTACTGCTACGGCGAGCAATCCTTAGCTTTCTCCCCTTATATGTGGCCTCTTCGACCTGTACATCCCTTTAGACTCGCCACACTTCACCAAACGGCGCCTGGAGGGCATGACCTGGAGGGCGGCACTACTGGGTAAGGGCTCCTCCCATATCCTTCTCACCCTCTTCCGTCCGGTCGACCCGATTATTAGGGTAAGGAAAAGGTGAGTGAATATTGAACCCAGGGCAAAACTTGGACCCGACTACACGGGGAAAAGCAAGATACGGAAAAACAGCAAGGCCGGGACTTTCTTTCCCTTAGCAACGGCTACCACCGCGCGCCGCGTTTACCTGACAACAGCGAAACCCTAACTTCCTGCACCAATCTACAAAAAGCCAACACGCGTCTCACAAAACTCTGCAGAGCCGTTTCCTCTCTTTCCTCCTCCCACCCACAAATCGCACCCCAGTTCTCTTGACGATCCACAACCATTCTTCTCCCGAGAACGAACAACAAATCCTATTTCCCCCATCGGCAAAGTTTCTTTCCGGACGATAGTCTCCGCAGTCAAAGGGCATCGGTGGGTATACCAATTTCCTCCGCAGATCAGCTTCTTGCTTTTCCCTGCTCGCTTCAGCTATCTCTCGCCTTCGGTCGGGTTCGGGTACCCCCTTCATACTCAACCGAGGACAAGTCAAGTCAAGTCTCTCTCCATTCATCCCCGTCCTATTCCACCCCAGGGGTAGCCGCAGAGACAGAAGAGACAGGCAGAGCAACGCTTTTCCCCCCGCCTGCGAAGAAGAGCCAACTGCCAGTCTCAAGGACTAGGTTGTCTGTCTCCATAACAGTTGGAGTCCCAGCAATACATCAAAGCCAACACAGCGCAGCATAGCCACGCGCATGCTGCCGCAAGGTCACATTTGCTGTTCTCATCTGCCCCGTCTAGCTAGTAGCCCGACATCAGCTCGCCTCCCCCAAGGTTATCTACCTACCTCTAGAGGTAGCCTACCCTAGGGACAAGGCGACGGACTGCTCTCGTCGTATCTGTGTTCTTGATACCAGCAAGCCGGACAGGAAGGACGCGGTCCTCCTCTACCCAACCTTCTCTCTTTCTCAGCCCCTCTCTTCTACTTAGCTCTTCTTCCTTTTCCGCGAGTATGTGTATTCAAGTATACACCCGCTACCTGGGCTGCGGATGCCAGCTCCGGGACAAGCTCATTCCCTGCAAGTGGGGCCGGGAGGACAAGCGCTGCCACCACGTCTCGCAGAACTGCATCGACTCGATCATGGTCTATTGTCGGTACCACACCTTCCACCTCACGCGCAAGAAGAGAGGCTGGGTGGAGCCGCTCGATGCCGAGGCTGCGGAACGGCAGGCCCAGAATGCACGCGACCGCGAGGAGAGCTGGGATGACTTCCTCGACTCGTCCTACGCCCCCGAATCGACGAGCAGCAGCTTCGATAGCGGCGATCCGGACACCGGCTCGGACGAGAAGGAGGTTTCCACGATGTTTCGGCACGAGGACATGCTCGACGGCGACGAGGCGGTGATCATGGAATCGGAGGTGATGCAGGGTATCATCAGGGCGGTCGAGCACGGCGACGACGAGGAGCAGGCAGTCGAAGGGGCGATCGACGCGGATGGTGGTGTGGAAATGCAGGATGCCGACGCGGACGACGATATCTACGCCCCGTCCCCGGTGCAGCCGGCCCGCGGCCACGGCGCCCTCCGGCCCGGGAAAGACCCTATGAACGTGCAGGCCTCGGCCGTCCCGCCAGGGGGGGAGCAGGAGCCTGCTGAAGACAACGAGCAGAATGCGAACAACGAGCAGCAAGAGGACGCGCAGCCGGGCCAGCTGCCGGGTGACACGTGGGAGAAAGAGCGGTGCTCTTGCCTGAGCGAGCGTGCCCGCAACCGCAAGTGGCAGCCGAGCAGCAGTGACGAGAGCGACGACGACGATGGGAGCAACCTCAAACGGGAATCCCACCGCATTCGCGCCATCAGGCGTCGCCGGTTCCCTTGATTTCGCCACATCTCATGCCTATCGCGCCTTGGACTCACGTCTACGGAAAAAAAAGGAAAACCCAAAAAAAGGAAAGGACAGTCTCGCTTCCCCCCCTTCATCATCACCCTCTATTTCCCATTGTTTTATTACGGTCACCCACTTGCCTGCTCGTTCTTCGCTTCGTCTCCCCCCCCCCCCCCCTCCTCTTCTTCCTTCTTTCTTTTCTCCTACCGTCTGGCAGAACAGACAACAACACTACACATACATGTGTACGCACCATCCTTGCCTAGTGGGGTAAAGCAACTGGAAAAAAGAGAAGGAAAAGGGGAAAGGGGGAAAGTAAGCAAGAGGAGGACAGAAAAAGAAAGAACGGAGCGAAAGAGGGGGGGACAGTGTCCCCACCGCATTTACCTCATCTCTCCTATACCTATCCCTCCACTCATCCTCCTATTCCTCTCATACCCATCTCAACTGTCATGGCCTACTCATATCCGGGGAGGAAGTGAACTCGTTGGGGAGTTGTGAAGGAAATATGGATGTTGGTCTTGGTCATGTACGGAATGGGAAATGGTGGGATATCGGCGTTGGGATAAAGGAGGAGAACGGCCTATATCACGTACACATAAGGTGGTCGGTCTAGTACTTGCAGGATTATGGGTAGGAGAAAAGATCGGAAAAGGAAATGTAAGATCGTACTGTTTCGTAATTGGGTCCAATACCGTACGTTTTCGTGTCACTCGTCCATTGCTGTGTCCGCCTCCTACTTGCTAATAGGACAGATAGAGATAAATGCTTGAGCAGTAGTAGAGCGAGTAGCAAAACCGTTGTTGAAGAGGCTATCTGTCATTATTCGTTTCGCCGCGAGAGGTGAATCACTCCCTCCCTCACATCCATTCGTACGTAGTAGATAGCCAGCCACCTACTAGGCCACATAGGCCAGGTACGTACCCAATCCATACCCGCAAGGTGAGTGGTGCCAATGGCACATCTCGAGCCCCTTCCCTTCTCTGCCCTGGCCATTTCCCCCTTGTCGATCCTTCCCGCTTCTCACATCAGACACACGGCCATCGTGTACAGCGTGTGTTAAGTAAGCGCCTGAAACGCCGCCAGATCCTCCGCCACGATACTAAATCCACCGGAATGGCCTTCAACAGTGCTCAGTACATTGGTACCCACTAAAACAAGACGTAGATCCTTCCTCCTTCCTCCATCCATCCTAGTTGAAATTCTCCACGGGATACCGCCGGCCGCCGACCCCCGTCGCGATGCCCGGGCTCGGCATGCGGCTCTCCCACCGGCGGCGGTCGCGCTCGCGATTACGGGGGTCGAAGTCGGCGTCCCTGCGCCTGTCGATATCGGCGTGGCTGCTAGTCCGCCTGTACACCTCCGGGCGCGAGAGGTAACGGTCCCGCTCCCGCTCCCTCTCCCGTTCTCGCTCCCGTTCTCGCTCCCGCTCCCTGTCGCGCTCTCGATCGCGGTCCCTTTCCCTGTCCCTGTCCCTTTCCCTGTCCCGATCCCGATCCCGGTCTCGGTCTCGGTCCCGCCGGCCCCGACGGTCTCTCTCATCATCCCGGCCCCTCGCCCTATCGCGATCGCGGTCGCGGTCGCGGTCGCGGTTGTGCAAGTGGCTCTCTCTATCGCGGTCCCGCTCGTGGGTCCCGCTACCGACACTCCGATGCTCTCGTTCCCGATGCTCGCGGTCGCGGTCTCTCCGCCGCTTACTCCTCTCCCGCTCCCGGCTCGACTCGGTCGGGTCGTCCTCGTAGTGATCACCTCCTTCGTCGTCATCAACCGGCCAGCTGTGGCTCAGGCGCGAGCCGGAGAGGCTCTCTCTGGAGTACCGCGCGGATCCGATGCCAGCGCCGCCGTTATGGGTGCGCGACCCGCTCCGCGATCTCTCGCCGGAACCGCCGCGGCTGCCGTGGCGGCTGCCGTGGTGGCTACCGTGATGGCTCCCGCCGCCGCCGCTCCCGCCGCCGGCGACGCTGGGGAAGAAGGCGGATATCTTCTCGCGGAAGTCGATGCCAAAGCTCCGGCGCCGCGACTCGTCGGACGAGCGATGGTGTCCCGGCTCGGGGGGCGGGGGGAATACGCGCCGTATCGAGATAGGCGGCATCGGCGCGGGCCCCTCGTTGGAGCTATGGTGACGGAGCCTCCTCTTCGTACGCGGGCTGGGCGGCTCCTCGGAATCGCTCGAGGTCGGCGATATGTGCCTCGGCTGGCTGTGCCGGCGCGGTGGCACGCTCCGCGGGGGGTCGAGGTGGGTCGCGGTATGGAGCCCCGCAGCGGCGGCGGCGGCGGTGGCGGCTGCTGCTGCCGCTGCCGCCGCCGCCTCGTGGGCCGCGTGTTCCGAGAAGCTGCGCCGGCGCGGAGACGGCGAATGCCGTCCGGGCCTCTCCGGCGAGCGCGAGCGCGGTGCCGCTCCTGCAGGCCGCGGCGGCGCCGCCCCATAGCGCGCCTGCACATGACTGAACGCCACCGGGCGGCTGAAGTAGTCGGCCTCGGCGCGGTGGTGCGACGCGGAAGCAGTGGGCACCGGCCTGGACGGCGTCGAGGTAAAGGGCGGGCCCCGCACGTGGGAGTAGCTCTCCTTCACCTTGGCCTCGGGGAAGCCGCCGGCGCCAGGCTGCTTCGGATCCTCCTTGGGCGTGGCCTCCCGCCGCAGTTTCTCTGCGCACTGTTTGTGCCACCGGTCCACGTCGGCATCGGGCGCCGACGGGAAGGCCTCCTTGGGAAGGTCGACGGGGAAGGGTTCGCCCGTGTCTGGGTTCGTGAGGGCCCAGTTCTTCACCGCGAACTGCAGGAAGGGGACGTGCTCCTCGGGGGCCAGCAGGGTCTCGATGGATTGCCAGCGCACGAAGCCCTTGGGGGTCAGGCAGGGGATGGAGGGCGGTGCGAAGTCGTCCTCCACCGGCTGCAGGCTGTGCTGGCAGCCCGTGACCTGCCATATATAGGAGATCGATTGGTGAGGCGCATGGAGGAAGAGGGCTGAAGAGACGACGTCAGACGAGGCTTTTTTCTGGAAGGGGTGGGAGAGGGGCAGAGTGCATAAAACAGGCCTTCACTCACGATCGTAGTCGCCGCCGACGGTCTTATAGAAGGCGGCCAGTTTCTTGGGCGAGAGGGTCTTGTCCTCCTTGTCGCCGATATCCGTCATCTAGACCGAGAGGACACCCCGCTCTGTTAGCGCGGTCGCGGAAGGACGGACAGAGGGGAGGAAGGAGCTCACGATGTGCTGGGCGATGGCCCTCAGTAGCGCATCTAGGATTTTAGTCGGGGTCTTGGTTTCGTCGAAGAGATATCCGTAGTAGGACGTCTTCGGAGTGCTTGCAGATTCCTCCGCGTCTGGTGGTTGGGTCTCCGCCATTTTGGAAGAGAAGCTCCGAGGAACATGCGACGGGCAGAGAGAGGGAGGCTGATCCTTTGTCGGGTTGTCGGTCGACGATAGTCCTCCGAGGAATGGACGAGTTAATAGGTAAGGTCAGTGTGTAAGTAGGGTAGGCAGGCAGACGGAGGTAGCCCGGCTGGGGGGGATAGGAGTTATCGCGGCGGAGCGCGGTAGGCAAGGCGCAGGAAAAGTGCAGATGTCGTCGTCACGGCGCAGCAGGGCATCTGCGGCGGAGAAAGAGACGGAGATTTCTTGGACGGTGTAGGTAGTACAGTGCCCAGCGGCAGACGGCAGCGGCACAGGGAAGGCAGCGGGACGGGACACCGGCGACATTAATAAATACTGGGAGGTAGGTACTGCCTGCCTCAACTGCCTAGATGGATGTACATCCGTACCGCAGGAGGAAGTCCGGAGAAGGCAGTCGGGCTGAGACAAGCATGCCGCGCGCATCTTTTGCACGTCGGACCACGCAGGCAGACGCCGTAGGTCAAGAAGAGCCCGTCGGACGGCGGATCTGCGATCCAGCATTTTTCGAAGCAATCGGAGCTGCCAGGCCACAGTGGCCGGGTGGCTGATATGTCAATGGTACCACCGGTGACGCTGCTCCGTCCTTGATTGAGTCAACCGGGTCGGCTTCCCAGCCCCTCCTTCCCCTAGGGCTGCGGTGGGCGGGGCTCGTAGGCTGCTGTGGGCGGCCGCGGACTGCTGTGGGCTGCCGTGGAGGGGCTGCTGTGGACGCCCACAACTGCTGTGGGCTGCTATGGGCTGCTGTGGGCTGCTGTGGGCTGCTGTGGGCTGCTGCGGGCTGCTGCGGGGCTGGGCTGTGCGGTGATCGACGCATGGAACGTGATGTCGCCCGTAGTCGCGCACCGAGCAACATCAAATAGCGCCTCTCTCGGCGGAGAAGCCAGCTCCACCAACCGCTAAGGTTCTGACACGTGCGTCCCGCAGCGCTTGCGTTGCGCCAGTCGAGGCCGCTAGCGAAAAAAAATCTCCAGGATATCGTCCAGCTTTGCGTCGTCCGCTTCCCACTGTTTCCGACTTTCACCGGGGAGGTCAACAGTGCGGGCTCCTCCTTGGCCCCCCCGGCTCCCTGATCCTCCCGCCAGGAACACAATGGACGCAATAATATGAATGTTCTAGAACGGATGAAATCCGGATGTCTCCAATGGGGTGAAATACAGGGAATAGCCCGGCACGCCGGCAAGCGACGTCCTCCTCCCGTTCCGTCTCTTCTCCAGGCAGTCGCTCGTTCGAACACTGCTCTCCCTCCCGCCAGCCCCCCTTGCCTGCCTGCCTGCCTGCCTGCCTGCCTGTTTGCCTGCCTGCCTGCCTGTTTGCCTGCCTGTCTGCCTGCCTGTCTGTCTGCCTCCTTACCTGCCTGCCGGCAATCCTCCCACTGCCCGCCTGGCTGCTTGCGATTGAGGCCATCGGACTGGTCCGACGTCAGAACACCCAAAAGCGAGCAACCAAGGGAGCCATCCGGAGAGATCACCCTGAGAAAGCCCAGAGGCCTAGCACAGAGCCGGCGAGCGGCAGGGCGGCCCTGACGAGGTTGAGCTGCCGCCAGTGCAGCAGCAGCCTCCTCACCTCGTCAGCGCCCAGGCCGGCCGCGGCCGTGCCATTGGCGACGCCCGCCAGCGCCCGGTTGGTGGGCATCATACAAATCAGCGTGAAGGGCACGATGGCGATGGTCGCAGCCCCGGCCGCTAGGCACGTCTTCCACCACGCCAGCCCTCGCGACCCGCCGTCGTACGCCAGGTAGCCGAAGCAGGCCAGCGTCGCCAGCGCCGTCGCCGGCATGACTGCTTTGCCGATGTCGTACATCGTCTTCCACTGCTTGGCCACCGCCTGGGCCGGCGCGTCCTTGGCGGCGAGCAGCCCCGGGACCGCCATGGTGGAGAGCCCGGCGATGCCTCCTGGTTGGCGGTAATAGGGAGGGCACAATGCAGGTCAGCGAGGTGCTACCTGACCGAGTAAGACGCACCCGACACGTCAGGGAAAAAGGGCTTAGTCATATCGTACCGGCCATGTAAGCTGCAGCCACCACACCGCCCGCCGCGACGAGGGAGGATGTCCGAGTAAGGTCCTGCATGATGTTTACGGACCGTATGTGCTGTCTTGTGCGTCAATACGCGTCGGTATTTGTCAGGTAACAACACGAGCTGGCAATCCCCATCGCCGTCGTGGCCGCCGCCTCCGTTTATATACACGTAGGGCCCGGCATCCCGGCAGAGACCAATTGTCCAGCCCGGCGATCCTCTAGTGCGCGTATCTCAGCTGGGCCCGGGACGGCGGAGAGCGGCCCGGAGGTTTGGAAATGTCCGAATCGCGGCCGTTGCGGATACGTCATTGCACTGATCTCGGACGGCGCCCGGGCTCCACCCGGATCCGGTATTAGGGAATTTGCTAGTATTTCGACCCGAGCATGCCAGTTCGCCCATCGCCTTTCCTTCTCTCGAGGAGATAAGGCGTACATCACCTCGCCGCCCCCTCTACGACTGTCCTCGATGGGTCCCGAACTCTACGACCGCCCCTCTGGGACACCCCTCGTTGGGAGGTAGCGAAATACGGTCAGAGGGATGGTCTTGGCGGGGTCCCGCATGTCGACGTCGACGTAGCCCAGAAAATGCTCGAGCCCGCACTTGCCCAGGATCTTGATGCTCTGCGCGTTCTCCGCGTCGGCGATGGCGATCAGCCTCTCGTCCACCTCGTCCACCTCCTCGTCCACCCCGTCCGGCCCCAGCGTCCGGCTATCCACCTCGACCTCGGCCGGCGCGCGCGGCAGGGAAGAGTACAGCCGCAAGAAGCCCCGGAGGAACTCGGTGGCCAGGCCGCGCCCCCAGTACTCGCTGCGCAGCATGTACCCGACCTCGGGCCAGCCGAAGGTGCCCCGGCGCAGGTGGCAGCCGCCGCTGCCGATGAGCTCGCCTGTCTCGCGCCAGCAGATGGCGCAGTTGAACGTGCGCAGGTCGTTGGGCGCCAGGGACAGGCCCAGCTTCGCCTGCGTCTCGTCTAGGTCGCGGTCGATGCGCCCCACCGCCGTCCATCGCATCACCTCCTCCTGGATCCGGAGCGCGTGCAGACCCGCGAGGTCGTCCGGCCGGAAGGCGCGCAGGGTCAGCCGCTCCGTGTGGACAGCCACCCGCGCGCTGTTCGGCGGGATCACGGGGAGCGTCGTCTTGACCACCACCAGCCGGTGGTCCTGCGGATCGGCCGAAGATCCCATGACTATCCGATGAGGGTATCCGATGAGGGGGGAGAAGAACCAAAACGAGGAAATTTTACGAAGAATTTCACGAAGAACTTCCCTCGACTTCGTTTGACGATGCGAGCAAGGAGAGGGCCGAGGGGACGAGGGCGACTCTTATCACTGACGAACTTCCAATCCGCCGTGACTCAACCCCCCCTTCGATTCGGCCGGCGCCGCATACGAACATTTGAGCCGAAGTGCAGGCCGAGCCAGCTGCCGGATTAGGACTGGGATGGGAGGTCTAGCCCCGTCCCGCCTCCCGTCTGCGCCTGCGTTCTTCGCCGCAACCACTAGGGCATCCATCATCCAAATCTGCGCTGGGATCTGGTATGGGATTTTTTCGAAGAAGCAGACGTGTGGAGGCGTGGAGGTTTCCGGCCGGGGGGACCAGGGTCTTCCACTCAGTCATAAATAGTGCCCCGCCACACCGTGGCGAGGAAATAACTCTCCGAGCCAAGACCCATGAGGAAGGTGCAGCGGTAGTCCCACTAACATCTTTCCGCTCCTTTTTACCCCGTGATGCGTTAGGTAGGCAAACTGGTGGTCAGGTGCTTTATCAGCTGCTGGCCAAGCAGCCGCCGCCATCCACGTCACATGTGGTAGCCCTTCCTCACTTTGTCTTCTTGTCTCTGTCCCTTCCTCACTTTGTTCTTTTGCCCATTTTGGGTTCTGAGATTTTATTGCAAGGCTTCGTCTCGGCCTCTCTATGGCCTGTCCTGCAGAGTACCATTACCCCGAGTGGAAGCAGCTACTACGGCTCGAATAAGCGGCAGCATCAGACATGGCGGGCAGCACCGCTGATGGCAAACGCCTGAGCTGCGTGAGTTGCCGCCAAAAAAAAGTTAGATGCGACAGGACGAGCCCCTGCTCTCACTGTGTCCGGATTGGTGCAGAGTGCGTCTTCCCGCCGCGCAAGAGGTACAGTCGGCCGCGCCAGACGCTCCAGCACCAGCTGCTCGGCCGGCTGGCCAAGCTGGAGGAGATCGTGGGGAAGGTCGACCCGTCGGCGCTGGCTTCTATAGACGGCAGAGCTGGAGGAGCCCGCGGTGGTGGCGATGATGGAGGTGGTAATAGCTTGGCAGATAGTCTACATCGCCGCCGAACGTCCGTGAGTAGTACTCACGAGGAGGCGGAAGAGCGCCCGGAGGCAACCGGCCCAGACTCCCCGCGACGGGCGGAAAGGCCAGTCGGTCGCAGATCGTCCGAGGACGGCGTCGAAGCAGCGAGCAGATACATGAGTGCCGAATTCTGGTCCAACCTCTGTCGCGAAGTCGAGGGGCTGAAGCAGGCCCTCGAGCAGCCGAGCGACACCAGCGGCGACGAAGACGAGGACGAAGGGAATAATAGCCGAGACGGATCGACGATCCCTAGGTCGGCGAGCGTGTCAGTCGGCGCTACGACCGCGGCTGTATCCAACGTGACGACCGCCATGGCCACTACAGCAATAACAGCAGCACCGACACCCGGAAACGTGCTCCTACTGAGCTCCTCCGTCGCCGCAGCAGCCGGCGGATCTCTCCCGCTCCTAACACACCCGCACCCTTGGCAGATCCACTACCTCGTGACCACCTACTTCACCAACGTAGACCTCGTCATGAAGATCTTGCACCGGCCAACCACGACGGCGGCCCTCACGGCCTTCGCGGCCTCCGGCGACGCTCATCCCGCTAGCGCCGCGACCGAGGCCCTCTTCTTCGCCATCTACTTCGCCGCCGTGACGAGCCTCAGCGATGCGGCCTGTCTAGTGCACCTCAGCGAGCCGCGAGACGAGCTGAGCAGCCGGTTCCGCCTTGCCGTCGAGGTGGCCCTCGCACGGGCCGACTACCTCAACAACACGGCCGAGGGCTTGTGCTGTTTACAGGCGCTGGCCCTCTACGTGGGCTGTCTGCGCTGCCACGGCGACAGCCGAGCCTCTTGGGCGCTCCTGGGCCTGGCCATCCGTCTAGCGCGGGGGATGGGCCTGCACCGAGATAGAGACAGGGACCGTCCAGACGGGAGCGGCAGAGGGCCGGGACCGTCGCGCGCGCGCTCCGCCTTCACGGCCGAGATGCGCCGCCGGCTGTGGTGGCAGCTCATCGTGCTGGAGATCCGCGCCGTCGAGGACCGCGGCGCCGAGTCGGCCATCGCCGACGACTCGTACGACACGCCCATGCCGACCAACATCGACGACGACGATTTCGGCCCGGACACGCCGGGGCCGCTGGTCGCCCGCGCCGGCCCCACGGACACCACGTTCAGCCTCTGCACCGCCATGTCCTCCGGCATCTACATCTACATCTACGGCCTGCAGGCCCGCTCCCGCGTGCACGCACCATCGCCCTCACTTTCCCCGGACACATCTGCCGAGGGAGAGGGCCTCCTCGCCTCTTCGTCGCCTTCTTCAGCCCCGTCCTCTTCATCCCTTTCCCCGTCTCCCTCGTCGCCTCCCTCCTACGCATACCCCTCCCCGCAGACGGAGGAAGAGATCGTGAAGCACGCCCGCCGCCTGGAGACCACCTTCGTCGACGGCGCCGACCTCTCGCACCCGGCCTCGGCGCTGGCCGCCCGTACCGTGCGCATCATCGTCCTCAAGCTGTGGCTATGGCTACAGTATCCCTTCCAGGTGCGCACCGCGCCTGCGCCCGCACCTGCCACCTCGCCGTCGCCGCCTCCTCCTCCTCCTCCTCTTTCTCCCCCACCACCGGCACGTAATCATACTACCGCTCGCGCGGCGGACGCGCCGCACACTAGCGTACCCCGCGCGGATATCCTCCGCACAGCCGTCTCGGTGATGGAGCTGACCGAGGCGGCCGAGTCCGCCCCCGGCGCGGAGCGATACGCCTGGTGGACATGGACGTACGTGCAGTGGCACCCGCTCGCTGTGGCGCTGGCCGAGCTGTGCAATCCCCAGCCGCCGTCGTCACGTCATCCACCACAGGCCGGGACCGCCGGGAAGGGAGAAGATGAGTTAGAGCTGGGGGAGCTGGAGCTGGAGCCGGAGCTGGTTGAGCGCGCGTGGCGCGTGATCGACGTCGTCTTTCCCAAATGGAGCCGCCACATCGCGGACACCAAGCGCGGCACGCTGTGGCGGCCGATTCGGAAGCTGCTCAAGAAGGCGAGGGCGGCGCGGGCGCAGGGGCAGGGATACGGGCAGGGACAAGGTCAGACGCAAGGGCAGGCGAGCAACAAGAGTATGCGTGTACGTGCGGCCTCGCGACCAGAGACAGGGGGTGGTGGTGGTGACGACCAAACCGCCTCATCTCTGACCTCGTGGGCGGTTCAGCAGGATCCAGCCAGCCTGTCTCCCGGTCGTCGCGGCTTCACTTCGGCAGGCGTTACTGATACGACAAGCGGCTGGGAGGGGATGGACTGGGCCAGCTGGAACGAATTCGTTCGCGACGCTTACACGGAGGGGTTGAGTTCGATGGAGGATGTCGCTATGGGATAGCTATGTGATATGTGATAGATAACCCCCCTACTCACCTACGATATCAAGTACCCTGCTAAAGAGAGACCATGATATTCACACGAGCCACTTATCGGTCAGCTACTCCTTAGGGAAAGAAGGGAAAAAAGCGCGACACGTGGACTAGATTCAAGGTTTCTCATTCGTCGTCGCCCTGCTGCCGAGAGCGAAAGATGCTAATTCCATTTCCTGTGGCCCTAATGAACACCGTGGAAGTCACCACCACCCCCCATCCATTTGAAAAGTTTGATCGACGTCCTCTCCTCAGACCCGCTCTCCCTCCTTCCGCCTTTCAAGCAAAAGTGGACGGCCGTGTCGCGCTGAAGATCTTCTTCGTGGAGATCTTGGGCACGCGGTGCGGCAGAGGGAAGGTCAGGCCCTTGGTGATCAGCTGCTTGATGTATGGCCGCTTGACGTCGTCGGACTTCTCGAGCTCAACAACGCGCAGGATCTATATAGCAGCGGTTAGTTTTCCGCCGGCGTGTACTTCAGTCGGGGGACGGAACGTGAGAAAAGAAAAGGAAAAATAAACATACGTGGATGGATCGGAAGCGGGCACGGTGGCGGGCGGCCATGTCCTGGTACAGAGCCTCGACAGCCGCGACTCTCGACATCTCACGGTACTCCTTGTACATGTTGTGCGTGCCGGACCGAGAGTCGTAGCGGATCCAGATGCCGAAGTTCTTGACCTTGAGGGGGTGCTTCTCGTGGATCTGCGAGAGGGGAGGCAAATGTCAGTGACCAAAATATCACGATGGCTTGGAGTCTGATTCACACGAAGGGTTTAAGGTTTAGGCACTTACGGCGTTGACGGTCACGATCTCGCCAGTGGCCTTCTTGACCTTCCGCAGGCCGCGCAGGAAGTACCAGTACCGGGACTTGGCGACGACCTCGTTGGGCGCGAAGATGCGCATGCGGTACAGGCTCGGAGTCGGGTTGGACTCGGTCGGCAGATGCCGGCCGATGACCTGGTATTCCTGAAGGCGACCTGATCACACGCGAAGTGTCAGCATGCGATGCTTTCTCTGCTGCCTGTTGCTCCCCCCTCCGCCCCCTCCGCCCCAAACGGCCTTGCCCTTATTCGAAGTGATCGTGCCCCATCCTTTTCAGTGTTTGTTGAGCTCTGCGCAGCGTTGGCACTCGCAGTGTTGCTTCTGGCACTCCGCTTTGTTCTCTCCCCCTCTCCCTCGAAGGCGCCTAGCAGTTGCCTCGCCTAGCGGGTGTCCAGGCTCTGCACCGTCCTCCACACTGAGGGAGGGCCGCAATAAGCGCCGTCGATTATTCGCCGTGACCGCATTTTGCAATGGGTGTCGACGGCTCGGGATCGTATTGACCTCGCTCTCGATATTGTTCGCTCAATCGTTGAAGGGCGTTTGGAGGACATTTCACCGTCCCGGGGGCACACGGCCAAATCGCCGCGGGCGAGCAAATCAACTCGGGGCGAGGAGAAATGGAAATATGCTTACCCATCTTCGCGAGAGTTAGCAACTGCAGGATAGTATGTAGGATTGAAGTACCGGCGTAGAGAACTCACTGTGTTTGTTCTTGTCGCGGACCTAAGGTTAGTCTTTAGAATTTTTTCGTAAATTTCGCTGGCCGTGGGCGTTCAGTGCTCTGTGACTGGATTTAGCGAGCCCCAGTTTCTGGTGCCGACAGGGCAAGATTGTGCGTCGGAAGGGCGGAGGGCCAATTTGTCCGAGAGTTGTGGGTAATAGCACGTGCTCCTAGAGTTGCCAAGCGCCAAGCACCTTGAGCACTGGGTGGCGGTTGACTCAGCCAGAGAACTGGCCAATCAAGCTACGACTTCCGTTGGCCTCAGCGGCAGCTGCCCAAACTGGGACTACACATCCCCAATTAAAGGAAGAACGGCCAAGGACAAAACAATGAATTCCATGAGCGTTATCGCTGTAAATTCAAATCTACGGTAGAGAGGCGCACGATTATTTTCCTCCCTTGCCTCAGCAGGGCAGACCTGCTCCGCTTAACAACAGCCTCCCAACCTGGGAGATAGCATCCCCGGCACGTCAAGATTTGCCCCTCCCGCTCAGGGTTCCCTCAAGATGGACAGCCTATTCCGCGAGTTTGGCCTTGCCTATCTGGATGGCGACGGCCTCAAGCTGGCTTCAACCTTGAAGCCGGAGCCCACTGCGGAGGACCCTCGGAGGCTGTCTAACATCTGGAGAGGCGCGAACTACAACGATGCTAAGACCATCGTGGAGCGCAGGATCCAGAACAATGCGCCTCCATCGGCTATCACTGATGAAGAGATCCAGGGTTGGACAGAGGTATACTACGCCTACTGGAAGGCGATTGGCGAGCTTCTGGTGGTAGAGGATCCCAAGGCATCAAAGGGGAAGGTGAGCAACTTTAATTATGTCTTCATAGTCTTTCCCTCTCTCTCGCCCAACCTAGCGCCCAAGTCACATGCTCAAGTTATCATGCTAAGCAAAGGGGGTGCGTTCTAGCCGTCGTGGGCCAAAGCATATGAGGCTTGGAAGGAGCTGGTACTGGCCCTTACCAGAGGCTTCACGAACCATGGCTTTGAGGCCTGGACAATCCCCTGCCTCTACGTAACGGGAAAGTACCTGAGGATATTTGCCTCGAAGGCCGATGACGAAAGAAACAGTAACGCGAACGGCGGCAGCAGCAACGACACAGAAGCGTTCCAGGATGACTTCGAGCCCGAGTCGGAGAAGCACCAACTGCTCGAGGACTGCGCGCGGCAGCTCAACCGCCTGTTCCAGCTGTGCCTTAGCGACCGGTAAGTGCAGCACCCACGGTTATACGGACGGACCGCACATGAAGTGCGTCAGCAGCTGACCGTGCGCTCTATTGTAGGACCGCGGACATCGCAAACTCCAGGAAATGGGGCATCTACGGGGTTATCAATCTGCTCTTCAAGACCTATTTCAAGCTCAACTCGGCAAGTTTGTCGAGGAATGTTCTCCGAGCCCTTCAGGCATATAAGGGGGACATGCCGGCTCTGGATCTCTTCCCCCTCTCTCAGAGAGTTACCTTCAAATACTACGAAGGCGTTCTTGCTTTCCTCGAGGAGAATTACGTGCAGGTGTGCTCACTCGATTGACTTCAGGCGGCGTTGTCGTTCCAGGACAAGACTGGCTAACTCGGGCACGTGCGTTCTAAAACAGGCGGAGAAGCATCTGACTACCGCCTGGATGTTGTGTCATAAGGACGCAACAAGAAACAAGGAGTGAGTCCATGGTGTTATGAGTGCCGGGCCAGCAGTCAACATCAGCTAATGCCAGCGAACCCATACCAGGCTGATCCTGACCTACCTGATCCCCTGCCATCTCCTCACAACGCATACATTGCCTAGCGAGAAGCTCCTCGCGCCCTATCCGCGCCTACAGAAGCTCTTCTTACCACTTTCGCAGTGCATCAAGAAAGGCGAACTGCATGCCTTTGACTTGGCCCTTGAGGAGGGCGAAGACGAATTTGTCAAGCGGCGGATCTACCTCACCCTCGAACGCGGCCGCGACATCGCGCTCCGGAATCTGCTGCGCAAGGTGTTCATTGCTGGCGGCTATGAGGAGCCCAAGGAGCCGGGTGCGGCACCTCTGCGCCGCACTCGGATTCCCATCGCCGAGTTCACTGCCGCTATCAGCCTCGGAAGTAGGGAGGCTATAGACCAGGACGAGGTGGAGTGCCTGCTGGCCAATATGATCTACAAGGTGAGTCACCCTTTTTTTTTTCCCTCCTTTCTCTTTTTTCTCCCTATTCTTTTTCTCCCTGTACTTCTTCTCCCTGTCCTACGTCATAAGGTCGTGTGGCACATTCGGTTGCCTTGACGTCGTTGCCTTGACGCATTAGCCGATCACATTTTTCCTCTTTCTGCTTTATTGACGCTCCGATGCCGTTTTCAGGGGGCGTGATCCTCCTAGTGGGTGGCTTGGAGCGTCCAGTGAATCGCCTCCCCCTCAACATCCCCCCGCCAGTAGTCATCGGAATGGGAAGCACGTCGCAGAAACCTACTTTCCTTTTCACACCTCTTATAGCCTGAGGCAGCACCTTTCTCCTTCGAGGACCCCGCAGTGACATGTCATACCACAAAAGCAATATCGAGGGGCGAGTGAGTCACTAACGGCGGTGTGCGTCCATGCAGAACCTCATGAAAGGATACATCCACCGTGAACGAGGCATCGTGGTGTTGAGTAAGAACGGCGCGTTCCCGGGAACTGGCGTGTAAAAGGCAGCCAAAAAAGGGGGATATGGGTCAGGGCCTCGAACAAGATGGCGGACTAGTACACGTGTATAATCTATTGTTTTACATGCTACTAACAAAAGCAAGCTGAATCTGGAATCTGGGGGGCCGTGGGGTTAGGGGAGTATGCATTGGGAGTAGTATGTTAGAATACCTTAATTTGTTGTTTCGGCCTTTACGTACATACCCTCGAGTCGGCAAGGGCCCGGTCTTCACCCAGGCCATGTCTGCATTACTACCTACGGTCATGTAACAGATAGTGACCATGCCTACTCAAGGGCTTCCTCTCCAGCCGAATGGCTAGCTGTTTGGCCGAGAGACCGACATGCTGGCTGACTGATTGATTGAGCGAAGCAGTCACGACTTAACTAAGGCATAATCTCTCTACTACTAGCTTAGCCTACAAATATGTTTATCGCTACACTCTGTGGAGGCCTCACTCATCTACGTGGTTACCCAAAAGCCAACCGCACCCAGCACCACCAGGCACCACTGCATGTAGTACGTATGAAATACCCTTAGACCAGCTGCATATTTTACAGTGATTAATAACTGTTGCTAGTCGTCCGGCTGACGTAAAAAGGAAGACGTAGCAAGGAGAAATTGTCGGGATCAAGGGGTAAAAAGGTAAGACCCTTGGGGCCGCAAAAAAAACATCCCCCATTATCAGTCCTCCAGGCCCCCTACCCGCGAGTTTTTGTACGGTCTCGCGGCTGCAGTGCCCCATCTTCCCCTTTCGGGGGCTTAGTCTACCAGTCCTTACTCGGGGGAACTTCGGCTTCTTCGTAACAACAGACAGTACTTCTTTGCGGCGTGCCACTCCGTCCACTTACGGACCAAGGGGGTATCGGTCGAGCGTGTCCCCGAAAATATACCTTTTTAGGGCCTAGGCCAGGGCTCAAACCGAGAGCTCACGGGGGAAGGTGCCATCTCTAAGATGCTGGAGGGGTGACTGTCCTTTAGACTGTTATCCATTCCAGCTACTAACTGTTGGAAACATACCCGTTTAGACAGGTTTATACGGGCAGGAGTGGGTGGTCCTGCCGGGGTTTTTTGGGGCTTCACTGCCTGAGCTTTCATCTGAGATACCTGTATACCGCCTAAATATCCGGGAGAGCAATCATCGTGACTTCTCCATGTGTCTACTTTACCTTACCTAGCAAAGGCTAGAAACAAGCACCTAGGTAGGTATGCGGGCAGATTACAAGGTCCTAATTAAGAGGTATAGACACCCGAACACCCACTTACACATAATCGACACAGAGGTATGCCTGAGACAGGCATGTCTGAGCACCTACCTACCTGGTTGTCTACTACCTAGAATAGGCAGAGAAGTGAAAGAAGAGGAAGAGACAGCGTGAAAATGGGGGAAGGGGGAAAAGCGGCTATCCCGCAGGAACATGCCGTCCTGCAAGCACTTTATCATCCCTCCTGTGAGGTGCCTATCTGGGGCAAGCGAGCGAGTGACTCATACGATGAAGCCGGATGGATAGGCAGTGGGGTTCAAGCTACGGAATGGTGGCATGGAAGGAGGGGGAGCGGGTCGAGGTAAGAGATACGGCTGTCTCAGGTGTTGGTCCGCGGACCAACCACTGGGTACATCCACCCCCTTCTTTTTCTCTCTCGGTCTACCCCGCTTCTCTCTTGATAAAGCCCCTTTTCTGGCCTCAGGACGCAACTCCCAACTACCACTCCCGCCTGAGGCTCTGAGCCCTTGCTTCGGAGGAGGGAGGAGCCTTCATTGGCCAATCTTGGCATCCCCCTTTTCTTCCCTCCCGGAAGCTTGTTTTGCTGTCGGCATTAGGCAATGGCTCCTACGCTAAGTACTTGCTCTACTGGGTACAGGTATGCTAGGTGATAGGCTTGGCGGAATGGCACCTCCTTTTTTCTTGCGAGAAGCCTGATACGATATGTAGACCGGAATTTCGTTCCCTACAAGGTGAGCGGAGAAAGGGGGGATGTGTCAGAATTGGCTTTGAAGCTAGCTGGCTTGAGCTGATTGCTGCTTGCTAAAACCACTCTCTTCTCTCGTCCTCCTCCACAACTTTTATTTCTCTCTCTCGTCGAAGAATCTCTCTAGGACAAAGGAAACCGAACGTGCGAAAACGAGCGTAGAGAAGAGAAGAAAGGCCAGCAACGACCTATATAAGCAGCAAAAAGCCCGTGTAAAACAAAACGGTCGCTCCTAGTTCTAGTGTGCTCTTTTTTTTGTTCCCCCTGAAAGGGGATCTGGGGTGTGGCATCGCATACGAGTGCCATATAGTGGTAGTAATAGCTTAGCTCAGCTCAGCTCATCTCGCCCTGCCTTGCGGAGCACTTCCAATCGGCTTCTTTTCAGTTTTTTTCTTTTGGGTGGGGGGTAAAGGTGTAGGGGGATCTTATCCATCGTTACAGAAAATGCTCATAACTGGGCTCGAGGGAAAACAAAAGAATAACCATCACCGTTTCACACCATCAAGGGCACATCTCTCCGTGACACAGAGACAGCGTGGATGGTCCCTCTTCCTGCCCTCCCCACAGGTGTCTAATGATACAAGGTAGGTCAAGTCCAGGAATAATCGTAGATCAAGTCCCAGATAGACAAGGCCGCGGTATAAGGGGAAAGCAATCCTTCCGAAAACACAATCTAAACAAGCGGACAAACAACAAGAACATACAAAAAACAAGACATAAAACGCCATCATACCGGAAACTCTGGACCCAAGACCCAAGACCGGCAAAATGAACACAAAACGCCGACGACGCCGTTTCCACCCCCCCGGCCCACGGGTATGTATCCTTCCTTCATCGGGCATAAAAGATGCGAGTGCCATCCTATCCTGCTCTCCGTCGTTGCCTGACCCAAAACGAATCTTGCAACCCAGAAGAGGCTGCAAGGAGAAAATGGAAAGACATCGTAGAACCAGTAGAAGAGCGTCAAATCATTAGGGCATTGTAGAAGGGGTAGAAAAGAATTAAAGAAGAAAAGAGGTGAGAAGGGGTTATTTTTTTTGTGTTGTGTGTTTAGGCCCGAGAAGAGAGACGGAACACAGACAAAGACACAGATAGACGCGGGGGGGGGAGTTGTACGCCGATAGGGGGAAATGCGAAGGGTAAAGGAAGAGGAGTACAGGGAAGGACAGCGGCTGGTGGTTGACCTGAGAGCTGCCTAGGAGTAGCGATTGCTGCGCGGCGTGCCCCTAAAGAACCGGCCGGGGTTGGTCAGAGCGCGGTGCTTCGATGCGGTGTACGACGAGGTACTGGAAGACACAAGACGGACA
Source organism: Barbatosphaeria neglecta (assembly GCA_022813145.1). Taxonomy (NCBI): domain Eukaryota; kingdom Fungi; phylum Ascomycota; class Sordariomycetes; order Barbatosphaeriales; family Barbatosphaeriaceae; genus Barbatosphaeria; species Barbatosphaeria neglecta. Next base: position 91,081 of record JAKLNC010000041.1, read on the forward strand.
AGACAACTTACTGCACGGAGGCGATGTCGTCCACGTGGTTGCATAGGGCGACGAACAGGTCGAAGAAGAGCTGCGAGCCGCCCTGGAACATCTCCAGCTGCATGGTGCCGCTGCGCTTGAAGGTGCTGCGGCTGCGGATGATGAGGGCGAGGTAGTGGGCCCGCAGCTTGGAGTCGTCGTTGGGGGTGTTGGCGTAGGCATACCGCGCCGAAGACAGGATGGTGCTGCACTGGATGCCGGATTCTGGACGGTATGTATACCTGATTAGCCATGCCACTAAACGGACAAAGGCTGGCTATCTAGGCGGGTGGCGGTGGAGGAGGTTGAAACAAGAAAACAGCACTTACGAAGGCCCTGCTTCCGCAGCGCGAGGCGCTTGAGCTCCTCCAGGCCGTACTTCTCGGCGGCGCAGTAGATGGCCGTGTCCTTGAGCAGCTCGCAGTCGGCGCCGCGGTGGAAGACCGTGGCCTCGGAGCCGCCGCGGCCGTCCTCGGACTCCTGCTCCAGCTCCCACGAGTCCCGCCGCTTATTGTGCACCAGACGCGGATAGTAGTCGCCCTTGTAGAGGTATTCGAGCACCGTCGAGAAGATCTCGGGCTCGTCGTCGGCGAGGGCGATGCGCTTGGCCTGCGGCTCCATGAACTGGCTACGCAGCGCGTTCTGGAAGAAGGGCGACATGCAGAGGACGTCCTCGTGGGCGGCGAAGATGCGCTGCTCCTGACCGACGACTAGGGTGACGATGGCGGAGGCCATGTTGCTAGAGGCGGGGAAGAGAAAAACTTATAGGTAAGCGACCGGGCGGGCAGGCATGGTGAAGAAGATAGAAGAGGAAGAGAAATAGGATGAGAAAGAGGGCAAGAAGAAAGATAAAGGATGGAGACACGACTCACTTGCCGAGAGGCGTCAAGGTCACGTCGCTGGCAGCAGCCGTCGATGCAGTGGCCGGCCGCCGCGGACGGGGATCATGTCGGCGCTTCGAGATGCCAGCCTCTTTGCTGAAGGAGGCGCTGGACTTGCCGACCTTCTGGCTCTTGGAGAAGCTCTTGTTCTGCGTGCGGCTGAACATCTTGGCGGTTTCTGTCGTCTTTGAAGAGAGAGAGAGAGGGTGGAACTCCTGCAGATGCTTGCCGATATTTGCAGATATCTGTGGATGCAAGCTCGTTGCGGGATCTGGAGGAAGAGGAGGAAGGTGCCGAAATGATGGATCAGGAAGGATAGAGATGAGGACCATAAAATTGAGATGCCGGATCGTGCTGGATTAACCAAACCTACCTGAGGCGACCGTTGATGCGATGGATGACACGAAAAAAAATTCTGCGGGAGAAGGGGGCGGACGGGGTGATTATATAGGCCTTGCGGCAGACAAGCGTCTGCCAGCCTGGGAAGACCCCCGTGCGGGCGCTGCACGGGCATCCTGGCTGCGCAGTCACACCCTCCAGGGCAGAGAATAAGGCAGAACGCGATATCTTGGAGATAATGGTCGAGACGCGAATGCCAATTAAGCCCGATGCGGTATGGCGTGAGACCCCCCCTCGCGAGTTTCCCGCGCAGTCACGTGTGGGACGGCGACCGCTTGGGCTTAGCCCGTCCCAGTTGGAGGGAAGGGATGGAAAAAACGGGGTGAGGGCGTGCGCTACGGCGGTTTACGTCGCACGCACCACCCCTTTCTCACCTTCTTTTGCATATAGCTCCGAGTCACGCACCTACGGGCGGACGAAGACGGGTGCAAAAATCAGGGGTCGGGCCCGCTGAGGGTGGTCCGCGGAGTAGCTTTGGAGGAGCCGGTGATGGCTGTTCCTTTTTTTACCCCCCCTCCCCCCGACAAGCCTCGTCGCTGGAGGCTGCCCGCCGCTTGTCTGTCCCTGGCGAATCGGTGCTGGGGCCTTAAGGCAGCAACGAGGAAATGTGGTCCAACCCACCTGATTGGGAAATGAAGCAGAGGCAGAAAAAATGGAGAGCCGAGCTGCGGTACGAATTGAAGTACGAGTACAAGTACGCACGCACAGCTTGTCACTGAGCACGCATTAGCGAACGAGTGAGGCGGGAAGGAAAGACGAAGAAAGGGAAAGACAACGGGAGGACGCGCGGACAGATTCTACGTGCCACAGCAGCCGGGTTTCGCCCCGATGGGCAGAGAACAGGCTCGACACTGGTACGCACCAGAGCAAATGCACGCCTGTGCCGGCCTTCGCCGAGTACCGTCTCCGGGAACTGTTAGTTCTCTATCAGACCTTCACGATATATACCGCCTTCCCGCCCACCACCCCCGCCAGAACGGAACCGTGGTCCCAGCCCGCTTTATTATTGCGCAGGGATACTTTGGCTCTGACTGTCGCTCTGAGTCCAGGCAAACAAGGGGGCATAGGGACACCGTGGGACCGCAATTTGCCACCGGCAAGTTGTGTGTCTCTGTCGCAAGGTCCCGGAGTCGTCTAGCGCTGCCTGCTAATCGAGGTGGCGGGAGGCGGGGGGGGGGGGGGTGCCCCCTGTCCGGGTGCCTGGAGGGTTCCCTTCTTGACAGGACCTCCTCCATCTCGCGGGCGATAAAATCAGACACCGCCCGTCTGCCTTCGGCCCTCGCGACAGCCTCGTTGTGATAGGCCTGCCGGACAGCCCGAATTTCTGCCGGCAGTCCCAGACCCCTGCACTTTCGGAGCAGGACCTCGCCGTGCTCGGCCGGTACCAGCTCGTCTCTCCCGGCGACCAACAGCAAGAAGGCTAGAGACGGCGCCACTCCGCCACGCCGCGCCTGTGCGGCCGCCGCTATCGTTTCGATGTTCTTGCCGCTGTCCAGGTGGTTCCACAAAAACGGCCAGAGGTGCTTGTATGGCACCCATTTTTGCGGGTAGAGAGTCTCGAGCATGGCTCGTATCGACAAAAACGGCGTCTCGAGGACGACGGCGTCGATATCGATGGCTGTAGAGGGCGCCAGGCCCGAATCTGCTGCACCGACAACCGCGGCTACCAAGTTGGTCGCGATGCCGCACCCTATGCTCTGCCCCCACAGAACGACGGCCCGTCGTGCGCCCGGTTGGCCACCGTGCATCCTATCGTGGAGGTGCCCGATCCATTCCAAGGCGGCCGCGGCATCTTTGTTCAGCCCCGCTTCCGACGGCCGGCCTTTCGAGGTCCAGTATCCTCGATAGCTCAAGCACACCATCGTGCATGAGATTGTCGCCGTCGACTGCCGCCAGAGAGGGCTGTCTCTCACCATACGCAGCACCGCCGACAAGTCGGGGAGGCGTGGAGGGATGGACGAGGCATTTCCTGCTTGCAGGGTGCTGCGTAAGTGATCTATCTCCACGTTGTCACCACGCACCGATATCCGCAGGCTGGAACGGACCCTGGAAGTACAGAATGTATGCGTGCAAGACTTCTTGCTGGCCGTCTGGGGTTGGCAGCGGGCTTGCGTTCGGCTGCCCTTCGGGGCCATGCACTGCTCGCACTGTCGCCACCGCGAGGGCGATGTCGATGCCGTCCGCGGTCCGGATGCGCTCTTGCCGCCATGGGACGCCCGCACACTCCGCCGCGTAGTCCTCGATCCTTTCGCTGCGGGCGTTGGGCGGTAGGCCGGGCATGTAGATGATCTTGTTCTGGAATAGGACCATCATGGTGCACTTGAACAGCCAGAGGGCGCCCAGCAGACCGGCGAAGACGGCCGGCGGCAGCAGAAGGGCCTCCATGTGGATTGCCCTGCTGGCCCCGGAAATGGCGCCACCACGGAGATGCGGCGCGGGGCCGCAGCGCCGGAAACCGCCTGGTAAGCCGCCTGGTAAACCGACTGGCAAACCGCCTGGTAAACCGCCTGGTGCACCTGTCAGTATACCCTGCCGGACACGCCGGAGTTGCACAAAGCCCGGGATAAGCCCCGGCGCGCACGAGGCAGCTCCGCGAGCCGGGTATACCAACAAGACATTCCGCGCCAGGCGGCGGAAAGGCATGGCCGTTTTCAGCGATGTCTCTTCATCGGACCGGCTGTCGCCTCCGCTGGCTCGTAAGGGGTGGGCTTTTTTCTCGCACTGGGGGAGGCGGTTTGGACAAGAGGATGACAGCGACGGCGGAAAGGCCGCGACGAGTGGTAGACGGTTCCGCGATCTAATGGTCAGGAACATGTGAAGTGTCGCAAGATCCGGCCGTGCCTGCTAACAATCTTACATAAGTCAGGTACACTGCCCGGATGGGAAAGAGGCAGGTAATTTTTGGAAAGGTGGTGCAGCGGCGAGCAGCGAATAAGCCGGGCCGACGTCAGAGCCCGGCTCTGTTCAGGGTGGCAATTGGGGTGCGGCGCAGATACAGCATCCACAAGTCAACAGTGTAGGCGGGCCCGCGGTAGCGGTCGCGGAAAAGCAGCCACTGCAACCGGGCACTGAACCGGGGCGGAGTTCAATGCGGCCGGGGGAGTTAGATCCGACGGGATCGAACGGCGAAGCTTGGGATGAGGACGAAGGATGCAGCATTTATGGGGCTTTTCTGCTGCGGCGCTTCTGACGGACAGGTAGCCCGTCGCGCAGCATCGACGCCTTTGTTTTGGCAATGGAAGGTCAGCAATTGAAGTCAGCAATGGAAGGTCATTCCGCTGTCCCCCCAGCATCATGTTTTCATCTTGTATTGAGTAATAGGCATCTACAGGAGGTATCCGCCCGAGAATGGGAAGTACGGAGTACGAGCGGCAGCCCCGGGTTGCCCCGCTGTAAAAGTTAATAAAAGAAGTAGTACCCTCGGCGGGAGATTAGGGTTAGCCTCGCTAATCTCCAGGATTATGGGGGACCCTTCCACCCCTCCTTCCTTCCGGTTCGGATTCGAAGCTCTTGGGATGAAAAGCTAGGTGAGGCCCTTGAGACGATCTCCGGTGTTCATGCTGGGATCGCCGGGATCGCTGACCAGCCTGCCAGCGTCGGGAACTGCCTTCTCAGTCAGTAGCAGGAGGCACAATGCACAAAGTTGCGTGGCTGTCTACCGAGGCGCCTTGACAGGCGGAGTAATAGAGATGGAAACGGAAACACCTCCCACCCCGGCACCCCTGCGAGGGAATCCTTCTCGAAAGACCACCCCCTTTTTTTCTCCGTGCATGCTGGGCAGCGCAATTTGGGGGCGACGTTGGATGCTCATGTTTGCTCATGTTGGCACGAAGCATCGAGTTCTGAATAATACAAGTACGAACAATCCGGATTTGGGCACGAAGGCGAGCCCCTACGCCGTATCTTACCCATCGTCGTACGGAGTCTGTACGATGCGAGGCGGAAGCACGGAAGCAACGAGAGAGAAGGCTATTCCTCCGGTGGCTCACTGGGGCGCGATTTCTGACGACAGCATCTTACGTTTGGCGCTGTGCCCTGCAACTGTTTCCATCCCAGCGGTCGTTTTGGGGGGGCGGCTTCAGCGGCCCAGCACCTGCAGCGCCTCCCCAGCAGGACGCAGAGGAATGAGAGGAATGCACCCAGAATCAGTGCCGTGCCGCGCTGTGCAATTGCTGTCGGTCTCTTCTCTGTGCTGTGCTGGGACCCGTTTCTCGCGCTCGGCTACGTGTGATTGTTTCACGGGGCTCCATGGCACCCGCCTGGGATTTTCGATACCCGCTTGGGCGGGCGGGTATTGCTCGGCCCCTCGGTGTTTTGTTTCTGTGAGCCCCGGGATGCCTGGCCCTTCAATTCAGCTCCTCCTCCCCCGGCTCGGGGGGCGGTCTGGAACTTCAATATCTGTAATCCGTACAGCCAGCGGCAGGCATCAAGCGGCAAGCTACGAGCGGCAAGCTGCATGATACGTGAGGAGGACCAAAAACGCCGGGCGTTGTGATGTAGCATTCAGGAGGCCCTTTTGAGACGCCGTCAGCACTTCCTGTTTTCTCGTCGACTTTGACACCCGCAGGTAAGCCTTTGGGGGTTTTTCCCCGAGAAGGTGCTAAGACCGTCCGGGGCCTTCCTGGGAGGCGAGGCGATGTCTCTACGGAGTTGTTAGGTAGTCCCAAGACTCAGCACAGCCTCGGACGGGGCACCAGGGTTCGGACTGGTGGTCCGTTCGCAAGCCTCAGTTCCAGGCCGCAGCGCGCCGTGTGGAGAAGGGGAGGAAGGAGAGGCAGGGGAGGCAGGGGAGGCAGGGGAAGCCCATGAGAAACAGAACGGAGCCCCTGCTACGACGTCCTGCACCGCGGCTGAGCCAGTCGTCCGCCGCCGTGGAAGCCCCGTCCGACGAGACGAGTTTGCGATGCTGTTTGGGGGGGGGGGGTTTGAAGGAGAGGCCGAAGCCGACGTGCCCGCCAGTCCGCTTCCCTCCGTGCACGCGGAGCCCAGTACAGACCATCTCCTACATACCTGTACCTACAACTTCGTATGAACGGATGACCTGCAGACTGTACTGGGCAGAGGGGATGACCCTTGGCGAGGCCGTCGGAAGCGAGGCGGTGTGTTCTCTTCGTGTTTCCCTTATTAGGTACGGAGGAGGCGGAAGGGGGGGGGGGGGGAGGTGAGAGGGGAACTTAACCCGTGCAGCAACTGAGTCTCGTCTTGTTCTCGTCTGGCCTTCCTCCTGCAGAACTCAGTACCCGATTCCCGACCCGACGCGAGCTGGGCGCTGGCCATGGGTGTGATGCCACGAATCAGTGCCTGGCTCGCGATCCCCCCCTCCCCCCGGTCTGGCCCGCCGCCAGCCCGCTCTTAGCCCGCCCGCCACGCCCGCCACGCCCGCTCCTCCTCCTCCGCCTGCCGGCTGCAGACCGTCGTCCCAGCTCTCATCTCATAATGCACCAAAAAGACAGACCCTGGCTGTCGGGCGGCTTCATTTGGCCGCCGCTTCTTCGCCTCCCCATCCTTATTTCTTCCCTCTCTCCTCCTTCTCCACCCCACACTGGTAGCCCGCCTCTCATCTCTTATTTTATGCGATCCGACCCGGCGGTTCTTATTATAGGGTCGCGCTACCTACACCCACTAGGGAATATACCTAATATCATCCGCTCCGTATCTACCTCGGTCTTCCTCTCGCATTTCTCTTCTCTCGCTGTCACTCTCTTTCTCCCCTTCGAGCCTCATCCGACCTCGCCCCCTCCACCCGCACCCGGCCTCTTCTCTTCTCTTTTCCTTGCGCACCGGGCGCCGAAGTACGCAGCGCCATTTTCCGGAAGAGTCGATCCGAACCCGAGTTACACACGTCCACCGCCATCGGGCGCACAGGCGGGCTAATCTATACGGATGTACATGTAACCTAAGTACCTACCTCGCCCGCGTCTTAACCTCTGCGCCTGCCCCGGCCCGGCGCCGCGCCGGACGGTGGGAGATTGTCGAACAGGAGAGGGCCTCGATAGCGGACGGCAGCAAACCCGGCACGAATCCACCTCCATGACCGCCGCCGCGATGGGCGAGCCGGCCAGTCTCACGCGGCGCAACAGCTTCCACCGGCCGCAGATCTACGTTCGTGTCGAGTTCGGCGTGTCCTTCTCCCCGCAACACGTGCCCAACAACCACGCGGTCACGTACCGGTCGCGGGGGCTGCGAGAGCGGGCGCCCAACTTCCCGCGACAGGTTCCGGCCCCCAACACGAACTACCTCGCCGCCATTGCGGATTTCGAGCGGCAAAGGCAACTACAGCAGCAGCAGCAGCAGCAGCAGCAACAACAGCAGCAATCGCAACCGCAGCCGCAACCGCAACAGCAACAGCAACAGCAACAACAACCACAGCCGCGATCCCCTCAGAACGGGGACTCGTGGGACGGGAGTCGAGCTCACATTTGGTGGCCACAGCAGCAGCAACAACAGCTACAACAACTGCAGCCCTACCGACAATCATACCAGCAATACCAACATCAGCCACTCCAAACACAGTCGCCACCTCAGCGGCAACACTACCATGATGATCATCATCAGCAGCAGCAGCAGCAGCAACAGCAACAACATCAGTTCCAGCAGCACCAGTATTCGTATCCGGGATGGCCACCGCTTCACGACGACGACCGGCGATCGTCGCGCGACTCGAGGTCGTCGCACGAGCGCGGCCACTCGGCACCGCCGCCGCTCAGCGGCAGCCCGTGGGACGTCACGCGGCTGGACGCATCTGCCATGCCGCCACCCTCCACGCAGATGAGCACCGCGGCGGCGGGTGCGGGGGCGGCCAGCACAGCCGGCGTCTCTGCAGATAGCCGCGTGCCGCCGATGGTCTGGAAGGCCCTGCCCGAAGTGCCGTCGCGCTTCCGGCTGGGCGAGGAGGGCATGCCGTGGTCCTCGCACAGCATGCCCGACGCCGACCCGGACGATGCCAGACTGTCGCCGAACACGGCCCACGAGTCGGCCCGCTCCTTCACGTGGCCGCAACATGACCCGTGGTTCCCGTCGTCGCACTCGCAGCCGCAGTCGCCGCATCGGCCACAGCCAGAGTGGGAGAGGGAGCGCCTGCAAACCCGGGAGCCGCGCAGCGCCGGAGGCTTCAGCCGCGACCGCGACCGCGAGGGCGAGGCGGACGACGACGACAAAAGCGTGTACTCCGTCAACAGCCCGACGATGATCAGCCTCCAGTCGCCGCAGCTCGAGCTGCCGCAATACCGCGAAAACGACCCGCAGCGGACGCGGGAGCTGGAGGCCCTCTCGGCGGCCATGATGACGATCGACAACGGCTTCGAGAACCAGTGGTGGAACCAGGGGTCACGCGAGACCATGAGCGCGTCGCTGCTGCCTTCCTCAGCACTAGCGACAAGACCGCGTGCACCCGTCCCGGCAGCGCACCCGTCACGGCCCGCGGCGAGGACGACGACGGCGGCGTCAGTGACGACGACGGCATCAGTAGCAGCGCCGCCGAGCTCGGCACCGCGCTCCGAGGCATCCTCAGTCCAGGACCGGCTGCCGACTTCTCACCGGCAGCAGCCTCAACGACAGTGGCGGCAGCAGCAGCAGCAGCAGCAGCAGCAGCAGCAGCAACAGCAGCAGCACCAACGCTCCTCGCCCGACCTCTCATCCTTCGGGTTCACACCCGCCTGGGAACGGACGCCCGGCGACTGGTCCTTCCTGACCACGGCCGGGCCGCAGGGCGTCGTCTCGCCCCTCTCGGCGTACGACCACGGTAGCCCCCCGCCGGTCTACCCGGGCCTGAGCCGGACCATGTCCACCCGGTCCGAGGAGCTCTTTTTTGCGGGGGGTAGATATGCGTAGGCAGGCACCGTCCGGTATGGCGAGAGGAGGGGAAGGAACACGCGTGGTTCGACCGCCATTTCCGAGTCGTTCTTTTTCTTTTTTTTTTCTTTTTTTTCTTGCTTTTAGCGAGCACTGATTTCGATGGCATCTACTACCCTCCCCTTAACTACTGCGGAAGGGAGGGCCGCTGGCGTTATTCATCGGCGAGAGGAACTAGGACAGGCTGAGAGAAAACCAGCCAAGGGCTGGATGGATTTGGGGCACGGATAGATAGGACTACCTAGCCAGAGCAGCGGGTGGGAGTACAGTCTGTAGGTGGACTGTCTGGGATACGGAGTATACCCCTAATTCAGATCCAACACTATTCAGCAGTTGCTTATGTCGTTGACATCCATGGGTACCGCTGAATCTGTACCACCTCGATCCATGCGAAGTCATTTCTTGGTCGATACCTGCCGTAGAAATCAGGCAATGAACTGCCCCCAGCTAGCACTTAAGTAAGCCCCGCACATCCCCCTAGCTATAGCGCCAATATTGGAGCGCCCCTCTGTGCCCTCCCACCAGCAAGCCATACTTTAGAGAGCTGAAGCTACCCCGCTGAGACGGATTGCTGCAGGTACCGTCCCGCATCGGCATCGTCACTTTTCTGCATTGACTCATCGGCCTTGACGAGCGTCAGCCTCTCCCAGCATCCAACATTCGGCGCCCAGAGCCCCACGAGCTTCCCTCGATATATCCTCCCTACCTTTTTTTTTGTTACGAAGTGCCAGCAGGACCCGGGCGAACCGAAGCGACCGACTCGGCAGCCGGCGAGATGTCGCAGCCCAAAAAGGGCAACCCCGCCAAGGGCAAGAAGAAGCCCGGCAAGGCCCACGTCGAGGAGAAGGGCGAGGACGTGCTCCAGGCCGTGGTACGCCCCTGCCGCTCCTTTACCCTTAGTTCTCATCCAGTCGATAGATTGGCTGACCGTACTTCTTCCTCTACTCGCTAGATCATCGCCGACTCCTTCCAGGACCGGTTCGAGCCCTTCACCATTGAAAAGCCACGAGTAAGTCCCGGTCGCCGTCCGTGTGGCTGTCCGCTTACAGCAGCCTCCTCGCTGACGATAGGCAACTCCAGTGTCTACTTCCGCTGGCCAACACGCCGCTGATCGAGTACACGCTCGAGCACCTCGCCATGAACGGGGTGCAGGAGGTGATCGTCTACGCGGCCGCCCACGTCGACCAGATCGAGTCGTACATCAACAACTCGCCGCGCTGGAAGCCCACCAGCAAGATCTGCCCCTTCCAGTCGCTCGAGTTCATCCGCGTCTCCAAGGCCAATTCCATGGGCGACTTCCTGCGCGACCTCGACGCCCGCGGCCTGATCGCCGGCGACTTCATCCTGGTCCACGGTGACCTCGTCGCCAACTTGCCTCTAGACGGCGCCCTGGCCCGCCATCGCGCCCGCCGCGAGGCCAACCGCGATGCGATCATGACCATGGTGCTGCGCGAGGGCGGCCACGACGACCACCGGACAAAGACCCACGGCATCACCCCCTTGTTCGCGGTGGACCCGCGCACAGGACGGTGCCTGCACTACGAGGAGATGACCCCTCTCGACGCCGACCGCTACCTCACGCTCGACCCGGCCATCTTCGAGAACCCCGAGATCGAGATCCGCTCCGATCTGATCGACTGCGGCATCGACATCTGCACCCCCGACGTCCTCGCGCTGTGGACCGAGAGCTTCGACTGCGAGCTGCCCCGCAAGAACTTCCTGCACAACATCTTGAAGGATTGGGAGCTGAACGGGAAGCTGGTCTACGCCGAGGTCCTGCAGGAAGGCTACGCCGCCCGCGCGAGCAACCTGCAGATGTACGAGGCCATCAGCCGTGACGTTCTGGGCCGGTGGACCTACCCCCTGGTGCCCGATAGCAATCTCGTCCACGGACACTCGTATGAACGCGGGCCTGGTGGTCTCTGCCTGGAAAGCGGTGTTGATCTGAAGCCGTCAACGAGCGTCGCGTTGTCCGTCATAGGGCAGAGGACGACCGTCGGCCGGGAGACCAAGATCGCCAACAGCGTCATCGGGCGGCGGTGTACCATCGGCTCCAACGTCCGCATAGAGGACTGCCTGATCTGGGACGACGTCACCATCGGCGATAATACGCGCATCTCCCGGTCGATCCTGGCCTCCTCGGCCGGCGTGGGCAAGAACTGCGCCATACCCCAGGGCTCGCTCGTCTCCTTCGGCGTCCAGATCGGCGATGACGTCTCGTTCGCGAAGCCGGTCGCGCTATCCCTCTTCTCCGCCGACGGCAGCCCCGTCTCCGACGACACCCCTCTGCTAGGGCCGGCTGGCAAGGGAGCCGTGTACGGCAGCACCACAAGAAGTAGTAGTAGGGGCGGCGGCGGCTTCATATCCGACGACGACGACGACGACGAGGATCCCTCATCGCTACAAAAAACCCTCATCTACAGCACGGCGCACCTCAACCTATCCGCGTCCTCCATCTCGACCTTCCACAGCGACGATGACGATGACGATACCGACGAAGTTCGCTCGCGCGTCGACAGCCTCATGGTGTCCGACGCGTCGAGGTCCCGCTCACGCCTGTCGTCCTTCGCCTCCGACGACTCCGGGACCCGTGCCGCCTCGGCTAATTTCCACGGCGACGCCGTCCACGGGCTCCTCGACGCTCTGCGCGGTGAGTCGGGTGACTTCGAGTCGGCGCGCCTCGAGTTTATGGGACTCCGTCTCGCCAACGACGCATCCGATTACTCCGTCCGCCGCGCCGTGGCCACGGCGTTTGCCCGGCGCGCGGCCGAGCTCGTCGCCCCGTCCGCGGGGAGCGGTGCTAGCGGCATCGAGCCCACGAAGGCGGCCGAGCAGGTCGTCAAGGGCAAGTCGGGCGCCTCCACCTTCCTGGACGAGGTCGGCGTGGGCACCGGCTCCAACAAGCAGGATCAGGTGGACTTCATCCTGGCGCTGCAGAAGGCGCTCGCCGGCCTCGTGCGCCCGACGTCGCTCGAGGCCGGGCGCACCAGCTCGCTGCTCGCCGCCCTGCTGCAGCAGATGTACGACAACGACGTGCTGGAGGAGGACGGCATACTGGCCTGGTGGAAAGACGAAAGGGCCGATGAGGGCGAGACCATGGCAGCCGTTCGCGAGCGCTGCCGCGTGCTCGTCGAGTGGCTCGAGAATGCCGAGGAAGACGACAGCGAGGAGGAGGAGGAAGAAGAAGAGGACGACGAAGACGACGAGTGACGAAAAGGGGGACGGACGATGGGGCCGTCTGGTGTTAAACGGAATGATATTTCGTGTTTTTATGTTTAAGAGCACCTACCTCTGGGATTACGACCTTACACACGGGAAGATGGAGGAGGCATCTTGCATCTTGTCTAGGTATGTCTTTCGCAAGGCGAATACGGAGAAAGGGGGGTGGTCTCGGGCAAAAGTCCAAGTAAGTCAAGTAAGCAAGTCTCTACCAATCTAGCACCTCGGGCATCTCAGTAGCTCACGAGAGCATCGAGAGAAATGAAATACTGGAACTGGACGCTGGCACCAAGGTATGCTCGCATCCGTTTTTGACCTTGTACCATCTCTATCATCGGGAGCGCTCCGTTCCGAGCATCATCACGCATCTCGGGTTCCAGGTATACAGATGGATCTCTTGCCTTGCCCTGTATCTACCTATCCATTCATCCATCTCAGTGAATCATAGTATCCCTTTTCCGACTCGTCCTATTTTTTGGCCCATCCAAAAGAAATCCTACACACCTTTTGTCCGAGATAGACAACACAAACTGGTATAGAGAGTGATAGGACACATACAGAAGGGCACCTAGATAGACCACGTATGACCCGAACGAGCAAGCAAACAGACAGACAGACAGACAGACAGACAGACAGACAGATAGGCCGCCCACCCCACCTATCCCATACCATCCCATACCATCCCATCCCGTCCTATCCCATCCCAGCAATAAAGACAAATCTCCCGTGTACCGTACCTAGTCCGTTGACGCCGTGCTAATGGCGACGAAAAGACGAGCCATAGGGTTCGAAAAGAAAAAAAGAAGAAGAAAGGGATAGAAAGCCTCGACAAACAGAAATAGGGTATGTCGAGGGGGGTTAGAAAGATATACCCCGTCTCGTGCGGGACGTCAATAGTAATTCTGCAGTTCAGCTCCGCCGGAACCTCCGCCGCCGCCGCCACCGCCACCGCCCATCGGCCTGCCCCTAGGTTGCCAGCCCCCATGGTTCTGATTGTTATTCTGATTACCCTGTTGCTGGAATGCCTTGGGCTGGGTCGGCGGGTGCTGCTGCTGCTGCTGCTGCTGCTGGTAATGAGTGGTCGAAACCGCACCTTCGTCGTAGACGACTGGCTGCGCGAACCCGCCCACGTCATCGAGGGAGTGGTAGTGGAAGTTCTTGCCGGCTTTGCCTCCCCGGCCGCCCCGGCCGCCGCCACCGTTGGCTCCTCCCCCGCGGGGCCCGTTGCCGCGGAACCCTCGGTTGGAGCCGTTGTTATTGTTATTATTACTGTTGCGAAAGCCCCCGCCCCTGCCGCGGTTGCCGGAGTGGAAGTTCCTCGACTGGACGTACGAGGAACCGCCGCCGCCGTTACTGCCGGCGTTATTGTTGCCAGGGCCGCCGCCGGCGCCGCCGGCGCCGGCGGGGGGCGGTCTGGCCCGCGGCTGGTCGTACTCGGTATGGCGGCGCTTGGCCGTCTTGTTGGGGAACAGGCTCTCGTACTCGTTCTCGCTCGGGTCCTCGGGCTCGATGCGGAGCAGCATCTTCTCGCCGACGACGGTGTCGAAGGCGAAGGCCTTGCCGGGCGGCAGGGGCTGCCAGTTCTGGATGCGACCGGCGTCCATGGGGCGGGCGCCCTTGCGCACGGCCAGCACGACCAGCGGGCTGGGGTTGTCGGTGTGGAACTTGGCCGTGGCCGGCACGGGCCGGAGGCAGGCGGCCCAGACCGAGTTCTCAAAGGCGGCGGTGCCCGTGACCTCCCAGCGCATCTTGTACCCCATGCCCCCGACCTTTTCCAGGATGCTGTGGGGGCAAGGCCGCGGGCAGATCATGATGTTGTTCCCGTGGAACTTCAGCTCGGCGCGGGGCACGTGCGCCGGAACGTTGGCGAGGGCCGTCAGCCGCTTCACATCCTCCTTGCCGATCAGGTATCCGGTGTAGAAGACGGTTTTCTTAATCACCAACTTCTCTCCGCGCAGGCCGTGGGCCCGCTTGACCAGCGCCTCGTTGTGAGCGTTGACGAGGTGGTGCACCTCCGCCACCTCCACGACGGGGTCCAGACTCGTCGCCGTGTCGGCGACTTGCACGACCTCGGCGTTGATAGGACCGCGCAGCGACGGAAGCGGGAAGCTCACGCCGTCCCGGCCGCCCGTGTGCTGCTGATGCTGCTGCGGCTGTTGCCGCAACTGGGCGTTGCGGTTGAACTCGGCCAAGAAGTCGCGGAAGCCCTTGACGTGCTTGGGCCGGTCCTCGTAGATGCGGATCTCCTCGGCGGCGTGGTACGTCTCCATCAGGGTGGTCAGGAACATCTGCTTGAACAGCATCGTGCTAGGGAAGCGCTCGTTGCTGGGGCCGGCGGCGGGCTTGAGCGACACGAGATCGAAGTCGAGCTTGCGGCTGGCGGCCATGCGCTTGATAAGCTCGCCGAAGCCCGACTCGGAGCGGCCGGTGAGCAGCACGCACAGCGCGTCCTTCTGCTCGATGCTCAGGCGCACCAGCTCGACGATGGTCTCGTTCCACCAGCCCTCCCAGGCGCGCGGCTCCTCCTTGGCGAGGCCCTCGCCCGTGGCCGCCAGGATGCGGCTGTCGTGCCACCAGCCGCCGTTGACGAAGGCATCGGGACTGGCGAGTGTCCCGATCGTCGGTCCGTTCCACAGCCGGGGGTTCGGGAGGGGGGTCTTGAACACTACAGAGGCACCGTCAGCGGGGGTAAAGCAGAGAAAAATAGGAGCGCACAAGACACGCACGGGTGTTGTCGAAGTCGTAGACATGCAGGTGTTTGATCCTGTCGGGAGGGGGAAGTGGGCGGTTGTCCAGGACGGACCAGCGGCCGAGGGCGGTGGTAGTGTAGGCCGCCGCGGTGCTGCTCTTGACAGAACCATTGGGCGGGTCGGCCGCTGCCCGCGCGTGGAAGGCCGAGGGAGGCGCCATGGGTCGGCGAGGGGAAACAGAGGTGGCGATGCGAGTCAATCGTGCTGCCAAACTCATGGGGAGTGCATGGCCTGGTGCGAGATGACGGCGTGGAAACTGGCTTTGATGGTGGTTGATTTGGAGATACATCGGACAGCCCTGGCGAGACGGACCAGCGCGTCCTCGGCCCCACTATTTTCGGACAGTGGGGCAGCCAGTTAGAGGCGAAAGGATGAGCCTGCAGTACCTATGTAGACGAACTGCCTCAGGCAGAAATAAAAGCAGGTTGGCACCGTACTTGATGTGAAGAGCTATGCCGACATGCTTGAAGAGCCCGAGACATGCTAGTCGACAAAATGGCCCAGAAAGATGAGTGGCTTTGTGTGGATTACGGGTTAGTGGCAATCTTTGCCTGACTAAGCGCTGGGTGCCCTGCGGAAGCCCGATGTTCGCAGTTTATAGGCCGGCGGTCGCCTCACACACAATTTATGAAGCTGGAGAATCAATGTATCTAATGAGAGAGCCCAATGTGCTCATGAGAGAGCCCGATGTCTGAAGGCCAGACATCCGGGCCTGCATCACCAGCCTCAGCCAAGGACCGCGGCCAACGCCCGTCTCCCCCAGCCTACACGCCGAATTCTCCGCCCAGAGGTCCGAAGCCCACCGTGACGCCTGACCGTAAAGGCAACCAAGCAGATGCCGCGTGAAGCAGCCCGAAATCCAAGCACCCATAAGGAAAGCTATGCCATGTCCACGTCCTCTTCCTTCTTCTCCGCAGCAGGGGCCTTCCCCACGGCAGCCTCTGCCTCCTTTTGCGTAAAGGGATCCTCCTGCAGCTGCTTGACTCTTTTTTTTTTTTTCACAACACGGTTCCTGTCAGCCCCACGCTCTGAGGTTGGGCAAGGGAAAGGTAAGCATGAATGGCCGAGGCGGAAACTTACCTCCTCTTGTGAGGCTTGCCCTTGCGGTGGGCCACGAGCGTGCTGTCAGCCTCGAACCACTTGGCGCATTCGACGCAGTAGAACTGGCCAAGCGCCGGGAGATCCTCGGAGGCCTTAGTGTCTTTCCATTGCGACAAGTGCTTCGGCGACAGGAGGTCGGCCTTGATCTGGTCGATGTCCCTGGTGCCGGATGTTAGTACCTGCTCATGCACTTACAAGTACTCACTCAGCTCGGGATGGTACTCGGCCGCATGGGTACACACCTGATTCTCCGTCTCGTCTTCGTGATCGTGCGCTTGTTTCTGACGCCCATGGCGGATAACCCCCGGAGATATCCTAGGAGATGATCTAGGTGGTCGACAACTACCTTCTTGACGAACCGGGTTTGAGTCCCGTTTTTCGGCGGAGTGGCTGCCCAAGCATGTGAGTGCAGTCTGCAAAAGCTAGACACTTGCTAAAAAAAAAGTCACGGTGGGCAACCAACCAATAAGCGAGCGACCTTCCGTCCGCACTCGCTGCCTCAGGCTCTACTATTTGGCCCTCGAATGCCGCAGAGATAAAGCCGATCCTGTCGTATCTCCTCGTAACGCCTTCTCGGCGCGCAAGTCCGGCCCACTCGCGACCCCGGTGACATGACCGACGTACACCCGCTAGAAAAAAATGCCGTCTCCAGACCTGCGAAAATTTCGGCCCTGCCTCAGTTCAAGAGAGGAGAACAGGGCCCACTCGCTGCAGGGCTCTAAGAACCCTGCGCAACGTCCCCGGGGAGCTTGTGACAATTATACGCTTCGGGCGGATGCCCTGCTTGGCAGGCACTTCCGTGCGCCGAGGCTTCTGCTCGCGGATAACCTTCCTGCGCGCTGAGTGGCCTATCGGCGTGTGCGGCGGCACTACCTACCTACCTGGGTGTGCGCACGCCACTTTCTGGGCCGTGGCGTCGGCGAGCTTCGAGTCGGATATGCGCAGTAAATACGCCCACCTAACCGACCGAACCGAGCTCGACCGGCTCTGCGGCATTTTCTATACAACGTTCTACATGAAGGGAATTGCTCGAGCAACGAGGCCTAAAGTGAGGCCAGGGCAAAATTGGAGGCGGGAAATAAAAAAGTTTCCGGATCTCATTGGTCGTTCGGCGCTTCCGGTCAACCGTTTCCGGTCCACCTGCTGCTCAACTGCGGCTCGAGGCCTGGCCGGCTTAGGGCAGTGGGCAGGCAGTTCATTGTCCTGGGAGGTGCAGGCCAGATATCGCTGTGCAGCAGCCCTGAAGTGTCCGCTGCATGTCTCCATGCTGTGCCCGCCCCAAATTGCTCGCCGAGATCGATCATCTGATAGTACCCTGTGGGAACCTGATGGAGGCATTGCATACTTGTCCACGAAGTAGGATGGCTCTGATGTGGGTGTGAAGAGAAATATCTGCATCTAGATACTCCCTTCATCGCCCTCTTGAGAATACCTACAATGTTTGGTGATAGCTGAAGCCGTGAACATGGAACTGAGAAGACAGTGAGGTACCTGGGTACCTCTTGAGCCGACGCCGGGTTGTGACGTCCCCAGGCCACCACCCCTGTCCAAGAGAATAATCCGCGGCTGCTGATTCGCCCTTCGCCCGCCGCGCCGTTCGTCATAGCCGAGCTCTGGGGGCGGGGGATCTCTTAAAGCCTGCTAGGTACTTCCTTCGTCAAACTATCGTCTCTGCTCCGCTATCTTCACACCAAAAAAAACCTCGTCCTCCCCTCCTCACTCACCACCACCCACGCAATTGTCTCCCATCTGCCGCCGGCGCATTGGGGACATTTACCGGTATCTCCTCCATCTCGAAAGCGGCACGCGACCGTACACATCCTCAATCGATTGTTTATCCTTCCTCGTGAGGGGCACGCCGAGATCTGCCTCGAGACACCATGTTGGCCTCTCGCCAGATTCTGGGCAGCATCGCCCGGAGCCGTGCTGCCACGGCGGCGGCCGGCTGGGGCCTGCGCCGCAGCATGGCGACCGTGTCTGACTCTCCCCTGGACCGCAAGGTATGCCACGCGAGCCTCTCTGCCACGGCACACACCGCCGCGTCTTCTCCCCTCCCGCCTCCTGCCTCGATCGGGCCCTTCCGACCACGTACTGACCGCTGCCGCTTGGGCAATTCGAACCATGCAGGTCCGGCAGAACAACTGGGAGGAGGGCAACTTCATCAACTACAAGAAGATGTCCGAGAACCTGGCCATTGTCCGCCAGCGGCTCAAGCGGCCCCTGACCTTCGCCGAGAAGATCCTGTACTCCCATCTTGACGACCCCGAGGGCCAGGACATCGAGCGTGGCAAGTCCTACCTCAAGCTCCGGCCGGATCGTGTGGCTTGCCAGGATGCCACCGCCCAGATGGCCATCCTGCAGTTCATGTCGGCCGGCATGCCCGCCGTCGCCAACCCCACCACCGTCCACTGCGACCACCTGATCGAGGCCCAGGTCGGCGGCGCCAAGGATCTGGCCCGTGCCGTTAGCATCAACAAGGAGGTCTACGATTTCCTGTCGAGCGCCTGTGCCAAGTACAACATCGGTTTCTGGCGCCCCGGCTCCGGTATCATCCACCAGATCCTCCTGGAGAACTACGCCTTCCCCGGCGGCCTGCTCATCGGCACGGACTCCCACACCCCCAACGCCGGCGGTCTCGGCATGTGCGCTATCGGCGTCGGTGGTGCTGATGCTGTCGACGTCATGGCCAACCTCCCCTGGGAGCTGAAGGCCCCTAAGATCATCGGTGTCAAGCTTACTGGCGAGCTGTCTGGCTGGACCGCGCCGAAGGGTAAGTCTCCCCGGTCCCCCTTGTGAAACACCACAACTCCCTTCTTATGCACACAAGCGACTACGTCTGTCCAGCCTTGGCCGTATCCGCGATAGCCTAGCTGTTGCCGAGAAGTGCGTCTCCGCATTGACCAACCATTGACTAATCGAACCGCCTCGTACAGATATTATCCTCAAGGTCGCCGGTATCCTCACTGTCAAGGGTGGTACCGGTGCTATCGTTGAGTACCACGGTGAGTCTGCGTTTTTACTCTATTGTTTCACTCCTTTGCCGCCTTCACACGGCCAGATGGGCCAGTCCTCGGGGCCCAACGGGTTGGGTAGTCCCCCTTCGTCCCGACTGTTTTTCGTTCGCCCCCTTCAGTCTTCACACTCAATTCGTCCCTTAAGATGTTCCCTTCAGTCTTCACTTCGTTATTAAAGCCGTTCCGTCGAGTCTCCACTTCGTTCTTTAGTCTTCACTTCGTTACTTAAGCCGTTCCTTCACGTCTCCACTTCGTTCTTTAGGTTGTTTCTTTTTTAAGTCTCCACTTCTTTTCCTAAGTTCCCCTCCTATTCGAGTCTTCACTTCCTTAAGTCGTTCCTGGTTTCCTCTCTCGCTTGGAGTTGTCTCACGGCAATTCCCCAGAACCAGAAAGCATTTGTTTTTGCCAAGGTGCTCCCAACAGAAGCCGCCGCTGAGGAGCTGCTCGCCTCCGCGTCCCTTTTCTTTGCCCCATGCCTACTGGAGTCGCTACACTCGCCCAAGCCACCTGACGTGGCTTATTATAAAGTCCCTCGCGTATAATCGGGAGATGCAGTGGGCGGTCCATATGATCGTCCTGGAGAAAGAGGGCATGACGCCCAAGGTCTACATTGGCTCGGGCACCCAGTCCGTCTACGAATACACTTTACCTCTGCGAAGCACAAAGCAAAGGCGGCCAAGGCGGCCCATGCCGAGTCCAACGCTGCAGCTAAGGCATCTCCAGCCGAGACATTCGGCCCTTAGTTGGACTCTACCAGGGCAACATATTATCTTTGGCACATTTGCTAGGGGAGTTTTTATTATTGTTATTATTATGCCACCGTTGGGCGGCCCCAGCTGGGACGTATCATAGCCCCACTTCTTTACTCCTTTTTTCTTTCCCTTTCTTTCCCTTCTTTTTCTTGGCACGGCTACGAGGGAAGAGTTTCTTTTGGTACCCCGTTGCTTGTTGCTACAATTGCAAGGGAGGAGTTTCTTTTGGTACAGTCAGAAGGGGAGGGAGCGTCTCAAGCCGCGAGGGCCTCTAATGGCTTCGCCTTTGTCACTCTTTCACTCTAGCAACACAGCCGTCTAACAAACACATTAGGGCCCGGAGTAAACACTATCTCCAGTACAGGCATGGGTACAGTTGCGAACATGGGGTTTGTACTTTCTTTTCCCTTAAAGAATCTTGATTTTCCTGGTCCTGAGAGGTCACTGACTCGTGGGATACCAGGGCTGAGATCGGCGCGACGACGTCGGTTTTCCCCTTCAACGACCGGATGTACGACTACTTGAAGGCGACCAAGCGGGGGGAGATTGGCGACTTCGCGCGGGAATACGCCAACGAGCTGCACGAGGATGAGGGCGCGGAGTACGACCAACTCATTGAGATCAACCTGTCGGAGCTGGAGCCGCACATCAACGGCCCCTTTACGCCGGATCTGGCGACGCCCATCTCCAAGTTCAGCGAGGCGGTCAAGGCCAACGGCTGGCCGGAAGAGCTCAAGGTGGGCCTGATCGGCTCCTGCACCAACTCGTCGTACGAGGATATGTCGCGAGCCGCCACCATCGCTCGGGATGCGCTCAACCACGGCCTCAAGGCCAAGTCCGTCTTCACCGTCACGCCTGGCTCCGAGCAGATCCGTGCCACTATCGCGCGAGACGGCCAGCTGAAGACGTTCGAGGAGTTTGGCGGCATCGTGCTTGCCAACGCCTGCGGCCCCTGCATCGGCCAGTGGGACCGCCAGGACGTCAAGAAGGGAGAGGCCAACTCGATTCTGTCGTCGTACAACCGCAACTTCACCGGGCGTAATGACGGCAACCCTGCCACCCACTCGTTTGTCACTTCGCCCGATCTGGTCGTCGCCATGGTCGTGGCTGGCAGCCTGCACTTCAACCCGCTCACGGACAAGCTCAAGGACAAGGATGGCAACGAGTTTTTGCTGTCGCCGCCAACTGGCGCCGGTCTCCCCGAGCGCGGATACGACCCTGGCCAGGACACGTATCAGGCGCCCCCCAAGGACCGCAGCACGGTCAACGTGCAGGTGTCCCC
The DNA here is from genome assembly GCA_022813145.1 of Barbatosphaeria neglecta. NCBI lineage: Eukaryota > Fungi > Ascomycota > Sordariomycetes > Barbatosphaeriales > Barbatosphaeriaceae > Barbatosphaeria > Barbatosphaeria neglecta. The sequence goes on from JAKLNC010000041.1 coordinate 112,348, forward strand.
GACGTCGGATCGCCTCCAGGTCCTGCAGCCCTTCAACGCGTGGGACGGCAAGGATGCGCTTGACCTGCCCATCCTGATCAAGGCCAAGGGCAAGACCACGACGGACCATATCTCCATGGCCGGCCCGTGGCTCAAGTACCGTGGCCATCTGGACAATATCTCTAACAACATGCTGATCGGCGCCATCAACGCTGCCAACGGCGAGGCTAACAAGGTCAAGAACGAGACGACCGGCGACTGGGATGCCGTGCCGGCTGTTGCCCGCGACTACAAGAAGAAGGGCATCCGGTGGGTTGTCATTGGCGACTGGAACTACGGCGAGGGCTCGTCCCGTGAGCACGCAGCCCTGGAGCCCCGCCACCTTGGTGGCCTGGCCATCATCACCCGCAGCTTCGCCCGTATCCACGAGACCAACTTGAAGAAGCAGGGCATGCTTCCCCTGACTTTCGCCGACCCGGCCGACTACGACAAGATTCAGCCCGACGACAAGGTACACACCCTTGCTGTCCATCCCCTTTTTTTGCCATCCTTGTACTTGTGTGTGCTGACTTCCCCCCTTAAATAGGTTGACATTCTTGCTACGGAGCTGGCTGAGGGCAAGCCCATCACGATGCGGGTCCACCCCAAGGACGGTTCCACCTTCGAAGTGAAGCTGCTGCACACATTCAATCCTGGCCAGATCGAGTGGTTCAAGAACGGCAGCGCTCTGAACACCATGGCCAAGGCGCACAAATAAACGAATGACTCATGTCCCGATCCACGTCCGGACGGGCAGAGAGCAACGCCGCTAAAGGGACCTTGATGGAGGAAAGGGCATGTATGAAAAGAGATACCACATCGGCAGGGAAGGCGAAGGATAGGGCGCGTCCTCTTGTCCCCGAGAGAATGAGCAATGGCCCCTTAGCAATGAGCCAGAAAAGGAGCCGGGATAAGCACGTCACGTGGGGAGGGTGACGATGAGGCGGGAGGGGCGGACGGGCAGACGTGGAGCAGCTCTACGGTAGAAAGCCGGCTTGTTTACCCCCGATCACTGGAGGCTACTACTGGAGGCTTCTGCTGGTGACCGTCTAGGACTGGTGTCCCCGACCAGGCTACTAGTGACCAGGACTTTTTCTAGCACTGTACAATTCCAGGCATTCTTATTTTCCCAATTGTATCCCCTAGCCATTATGAATATAGTATCTGCGTCGTGTGTCTCGATAGAATCTGCGCTGGGATGCCCATCATGAAACCAGTCTCGGGGCCGTGTTATCGATTTCGACTAATATCGGTTAGATGCGGCAATGGACTGCGGCGGGCATCACATGGCGATAAGATAAGCACCAATCGCGAAATGCTTGATACGGGCATGCCACACAAGCCCGACCCAGCCGGCCGGGCCAGAAAGGAAGGAGATCATCGCCCACCTATCTGTGACTACCCATCTTCTGGGTCGGCTGCCGAAACGGAACACGTCGCCGCCCTATCGACTCAAAAAAAAAAAAAGGCCCACCCGATCCTCCCTGTCATGGCTTGTTGACCGATCGGTTCGATATCGGGGGGAAATCGTTCTCGTCTGGGACGATCCTTCTTCCCTTTGGTCGCGACATCCATGTTGTAAGTTCGGCGGCACCAAAGCACCGGAGAGCTTGCTTGAATCTTGACACAACTACGACCATCCGAGGCACGCGACACGCTCTCTTCGCATCGCCAGCACAAGCCTCCGATCTGGCACGCGACACAGGCAGTCCCCAGCCTCGCTTTTTTCTAAACTAATCGATCGCGCAAACGTATATATCCCTATATATAAATCAGGAGAGGCGGAAGGGAGGAAAAGAGACAGACGAAGGAGACGCCCACACACACACGCACATACACATACACAGGAAGGCGGAGAGAGAGAGAGAGACGGCCATGTCGTCCTCTTCTGCCACCGCCGGGCCATCCGCCGGGGGAGGAGGCGCCGCGTCGGCATCGTGGTCGCGCGGCTTCGGCGGCTTCGGTCTCAACAACGGATTCAGCGCCGATCGGGCGCGGTCGTACCTCACGCGGCTGCCGCTGTTCGCGAGAGGCTGCTTGTTCCTCATCATCGCGCTATGGGTGCTGGGACTGCAGGCGCTGTGGAATGTGCGCCAGACGATGGCGCTGGTGCCGGACGAGATTTCTCTGGCAAACGGTGCGCGCTTCTGCTCTCCTACTCCATATTTCGATGTCCTACGCTCCCCATAGCCCTCTTGAGGCCCCCTTTTGAGGCACCCATTTGAGGTCCTCCGTCGTAGTGCTGGGTTCTGCGGGTGGCCGACTACTTCTGCTAACGGACTGCTTCTATGCCCTGCCGCCGCTTTGCGCCGTCCATCCAGCATACCGACTCAACACGTACCCTTTCGTACATGTCAATCTTTTCCATATGCTCATGAACGCCCTTGCGCTCACACCGTTGCTGGAACGGTTCGAGCTCGAGTATGGAACGCTGACGACGCTGGCTGTCTTCTTAGGACGTGAGTGCTGCGCCCATCTGCATTCGCCCCCTCTTCCCTCTTCCCTCTTCGCGCCTACGGTGTGTGCTGACGCGGCCGACGGCCTCGCAGCGTTTTCGACGTTCCCGGGCCTGATGTACTTCTACGTGGAGAAGCACATCCTGGGGATGAACACGGCGGTCATGGGCGCTAGCGTCTGGGTCTTCCTCCTGCTGGCTATGGAGGCTATGCGCACGTTCCGCACGAACCCGCGGTTCGAGATCGGGCCCGTCCACGTGCCCACGTGGACAACGCCCCTCATTCTCGCCCTCGTCATCTTCGTGCTGATACCCCGGACCAGCCTTCTGGGGCACCTGTGCGGGCTGTTGATCGGATACCTGGGTACGTTCTTACGTTTCTCCCCGTCCCTGTTCGCTTTATTTCGTGCATGTTATCTCTATTCGCTTTATGTCATGGATGCGGCTAATGTTCCGGCGCGTACACAGCGGGCCTCGGCTACGTCAAGTTCCTGGCGCCGCCGGAGAAGGCGCTGCGGTGGGTGGAGAGCAAGCTCAAACTGCGCGCCCGGCTAGGCGTGGCGTTCATCAGCGTTGACCAGAAGACGTACGGCCGCTTCGGCGTGCTGCCCAGTTCCCACGGCCCCGGCGCGGCGCCATCTATATCATCGTACATCGGAGCAACACAGCGGCTGGGCCCGTGATGGCACGGGCTGGAAACCGGCGGAAGTCCTGGCTTTTTTTTGCACGGATTAACGAGCGGGCGGGCGGTCTCTGTTATTTTAATGCATAGTTACGAGTGTAAAACACGCATGGACTTGGATAAGCGCATGGACTTGGATAATCCAGCGGATAATCCAGCATGGGCATGAAAGCTGCTGTAATGAAACGGGAGCGTTTTCACTTGATTCTGAGTGATCTGATGTCGCATTCATCTGACGTATTGAGTAGTGTCGCTATATCGAGAAGCAGCCCCGATATATGCATGCGATGAGACGTGCATTCGTTGTCGAGGCTTATGCAGATCCCGGGATTGCGGCAGAAGCACCCCACTTATTAGCGCCTACCTACAATGCTGGAATCTGACAGGGTTACTGCGATCTGGAGAAGGAACCAGGGGCATCAAGACAGCTTCACCTTTTTACCTTTTCCCCTCCGCCCAGATGCCCACGCCTCGGCAGCCGCAGTCACAGTAGGGCATCCGAGCGAACCTCCGAACCTATTCCCGATGCCGGGACTACTCGGTGCGTTCCCCGAACCAGAGTCCCCCGAACCATTCCTACGTGTATCTCATGCAGACCTCCTTTGCTAACGAAGCTTCCTGTGTAGCCTCGCTCGTGCAGCTCCGGCGCGACCCGCGCATCCTGAAGCTGCCGCCGTACCTCTCGCTACTGTGCATCGTCGTCGGCGTTGTATCGCTGCTCGTCCTGCCGCTGGACGACTACTCGCGGCGCACATACATATCCGAAAACGCACTGCTGCCCGGCCAGGTGCACACCTACTTCGGCGGCAGCGACCAGAACGTGTTCCGCGCGTACCGGCACGAGGTGGACGCGCTCTCCAACAGCAGCAATGCGGAGGTCAACGCGCAGCTGGAGACGATCCTGCGGTCGGTGGGGCTGAAGACGGCGCGGCAGAGCTTCACGTACCGGTCGTCGGGCCACAGCTACACGGGAGAGAACGCGTACGCAATCCTGCAGGCGCCGCGGGGGGATGCCACGGAGGCGTTGGTGCTGGTGGCGGCGTGGCGCAACGTGCAGGGCGAGTTGAACGCGAATGGTGTGGCGCTGGCGCTGGCGCTGGCGCGCTACTTCCGGCGCTGGTCGCTGTGGTCCAAGGACATCATCTTCCTGTTCCCGCCGGACAGCCTGGCCGGCCCGCAGGCCTGGGTGGACGCCTACCACGACGCCCACGATGGCCGCCACGTCAGCGCGCTGCCGCTCAAGTCGGGCGCGCTGCAGGGCGCCCTGGCGCTCGACTATGCCGGCTTCGGCCCCGGTGAGCGCTTCGAGGCGGTGCACATCACGTACGACGGCGTCAACGGGCAGCTGCCCAACCTGGACCTGATCAACTCGGTGGTCAGCATCGCGGGCGGCCAGATGGGCATGGGCGTGTCGCTGCAGCACATGCGGCGCCACTGCGGCGGCTGCTACGCGGACCGGCTGCGCACGATGCTGCGCGGCATGATGCGGCAAGCGGTAGGCGCGGCTACGGGCCCGCACAGCGCCTTCATGGCCTACCATGTGGACGCGCTCACGCTGCAGCCGTACGGCAGCGAGCTCGGCGGCGGCTGGCAGGACGAGATGGCCATGGGCCGCGCCGTCGAGGGCACCTTCCGCTCGCTCAACAACCTGCTCGAGCACCTACATCAGAGCTTCTTTTTCTACCTGCTCATGAGCCGCGACCGCTTCGTCAGCATCGGCACTTACCTGCCCAGCGCCATGCTGGTGGCTGCCAACTTTAGCATCATGGCCATCGCCCTGTGGGTCAAGAGCGGCCAGCCCGAGGCCACCCACAAGGAGAAGGCCGAAGAAGGCGAGAAGGCCGAGAAGGCCGAGAAGGAGACGGAGACAGCGCCCTCCGCCCCGGTGACGGTAGAACGGGATGTCTTCCTGCCCCTGGCCGTCGTGGCCGCCTGCCAGTTCCTCGGCGTCGTGCCCCTCTACCTGTTCAACCACCTGCCCGCCTCCGTACGTTTCTTCCTCTCTCTCCCTATATATATATCCCTTACAGACCGCACTGACACTCTTCGTAGTTCCTGACGCCCGTGTTCGCTCTCTTCGCTCTCTTCAACTGCGTCTTCCCCCTCGTCCTCGCCCGCCTCCTGACGACGTGGTACGCGCCCTCGCGCCAGCAGTGCCAGCTGATCAAGGCCTTCTCCCTCCTTCTCCTGGGCATGTTCCTCGCCTCGCTGGCTACGCTCAACTTCTCGCTCGCCTTCGTCGTCGGCCTCCTGGCCAGCCCGCTGTCCTTCGTCGACCCCTGGCCCCACCGCCCCCGGCTCCGCTGGGCCGTCTCCGCCGTGCTGTCCTCGGTGCTGTCGCCGCCGGCCGTCTTCTTTTGCGTGTGCGCTTACTGGGGCCTCGGCGTGCGCGCCGCGCTCGAGACGGCCGCGTTCGGTTGGGACGTCTGGGGCATGTACACCGCCGTCGTGGTGTGGTGCGTCTGGTGGCCGGCCTGGCTCGTCGGGGCGACCCTGGTGCTGGCTCAGCCTGCGACGGGAAACCGGAGCAGGAGTCGGTAGCAGTTTGGGGTGGTGGCCAGCGTCGGGTTGCTTTGTTACCTATAGATATTCCCGGGACTGCCACTCGGACGTCACGAGCATGATGCCGTAGGCAGCTGAGGCGCGTTGCCAGGTTTACGTCGGAGATTTCTGATCTCCCCGGGATAGACGGGAGGAATATAAACCAGCTTTTATCACGACCGGATTTCTCGGATCCATGAATGTCTACACTGCTGACCGAGGGCACAGCCCCGGAGGGAATAAAGTGTCTTTTTTTTTTTCGCCCCTGACATATTCATCCCATCCTCGAGAGAGATGCTATCCATACTTGAACGGCCACCCAGATGCAGCCTCCATTCCTATTGCCTCTCCGGGGAAGAGATATGGGGAGCTTGATACGCCTCCATCCTAGACTAGGCGGCCCAGACGTCCTGGCCGACGCGCTCGATCCAGTGGCCAAGCTGGTTGACGGTGGAGTCCCAGTCCTTGAGGCGCAGACGCATGTTGTCGATCTGCTTCATGTCGAGAACCTTGGGCTGGACCCAGTTGATGTGGGCCACCTCGTCGACCTGGTCGATGGTGCCGCGCAGCAGGCCCAGGCTGAGGGCCTTCATGACTAGGTGCTCAATCTCGTCGGGGCGCACCTTGGTCTCGCGCGCGACGGTGGCGAAGGACATGGCGCGGTCGTGCGGCGGCCGGCGGAACACGGCCTCGGTCAGGGCGGCCAGGTAGATCTTCTGGCGCAGCTGGCCGGCGTGCTGGGCCAGCAGCGGCGTGGCCGCGATGCGCGCCGCGTGGGCCTCGAAGGCGGCCAGGTCGCCGCGGTTGAAGGCGAAGAGCAGGTCGCGCAGCCAGCCGTCCTTGTCGCCGTCGGCGGCCAGCGCGTCCAGGATGGGGTGTAGCAGCAGCTCGCCGAAGTTGTAGATGCTGCTCGACACCAGCGCGGCCACGGCCAGGCGCAGGGCGCGCGCCCGCCGCTCGGCCGGGGCCAGGCGCGCGACGTCGACGCAGGCCAGGTACAGCAGCGCGTTGCGGTAGTAGGACGCGAAGTCGGCCTTGCCCTGATAGTACAGCGCGCTGGTGTCGTAAAAGGCCGCGTGCACCGCCGTCTCGACCGAGTCGAACGAGTCCAGGATCCGCTCAGCGCGGTCCAGGTCCGCCCGCGCCGCGTCCAGCTCCTCCAGCTCCAGCTTAACCCGCGCCACCGCCGTCGTCGCGAACACGAACGCGTCCTGCGAGTCCTCGCCGTCCACCTTCTTCGCCACCTGCTCCAGGAACTCTTGCTTCTCCTCGTTGTCTGAGTACGGTCAGTATTTGGACTGACTGACTGACGGAACAGGAATCGGGACCACCCCACCTTGACATGTGTCGGCGGCCTTCAGCGCGAGGTCGACGAGCTTGAGTTGGTTAATCTTGTCCGCGAACTTGACGATGAAGGCCTTGAAGAAGGGCAGCCGCAGCTCCGCGCTCTCGGGCCGGTTGAAGAAGACGATCAGGGCGTCGGTCAGCTGGTGCCACAGCTTGCGCTCCCACAGGTCCTCGAACTCCAGGATCGACGCCTGCAGCTCTTCGGGCGCCTCATCCCGCTGGTCAGCGAGGAAGTCCGCGACGGCGTCGTTACTCATGGCGGCGGTCCGACTCTGGTCGCCTCGTTCGTTCGCCGGTCGCCCTTCGGCTCGTCTCTCTATATTAGAGATGAAGGAAGAGCTGGTCGGTCGGGAGAATATATCGTAGTCTGGCGGCGGTAGAGTAGGTGTGGACGTAGGTAGAGGTAGGTTGTGGCGGTGGGAGGGAGACGAGTGGAAGAGCTCTATAGATCGGAAGCTGTCTGTCTGGACGGAGTACCTTCCTGGAGTTAGGTAACTTAGAGCTTGACGCGGCTGAGATGCAGCCTGGCGGGAAACGGCGACCTGGAGGCCCCACAAGCAGGAAAGGAAGGCGGGCCGTCAGCTGGCCGGCTGGCCGGATAGTGTCCCGGCAGCTGGCAGCTGGCAGGCGGGTTTGAACTGTGAGCCACTTCGAATTATGGCGACCACGTGATCTTCGCTGCTGGAGCTGCCGGCCGGAAAGAGGGACGGCGACAGCGACGCTCGACTCCGAAGAAGCTCAAAAGAAGCTCTCTAGCCCAGCCCGCCCCGACCGTCCGCCATTGACGCCCAATCGACCCCGGCATCGCCGTTTCTGGCGGCCCCCGACGTGCAACCATGGCTTCCCTGTCGGCCGCAGCGCGGTCAACACCCCAAATCGCCAAACTTGCCCGCAGTCTCGCCCAGCAGCGACGGGCCATCTCCGACGTCACCATCACCCGCACCGGCAAGCCCATCATTCGTGTCCAGGGCGGACGGTGCGTGCTCCCCTCCTCTGGGCCCCCGTAGTCGCTTCTCTGCTTATCGAGGATGTGCATGCTAACGCCGTTTTGGCCCCGACCCAGGTCATCTCTCGGCGGTACGAGACACGCTTCCGCAGCAGCCCCCTCGGCCTCGATGCTAACGGAGATGCGGGCTGCGATTTGAACAGGTCACACGGCTACGGTCTTCGGCGCAACGGGCGCTCTGGGACGGTACATTGTCAATCGGCTCGGTACGCTCGCCCGCTCACAAGGCACTCCTCGTTCGAGGAGGGAAGATGGTTGGGTTCTCGCTCGCTGACCGGCATCGGTTGCGTCTTCACAGCTCGGCAGGGATGCACCGTCGTCGTCCCCTTCCGCGAGGAGATGGCCAAGCGCCACCTCAAGCCGACCGGCGACCTGGGCCGCGTAGTCTTCATTGTACGCGCTTGATCCCCCAACCCTGATGGGCAGTGGACGGCCGCTCACACGCATACTAGGAGTACGACCTACACAATACGGCTTCGATCGAGGAGGCCGTCCGGCATTCCGACGTCGTGTACAACCTAGTGGGGCGGAACTATCCGACCAAGTGCGTCCTTCCTCGTCTCTCCGCGTCCTCCCCTTGCCCAACTTCTCCTTCGTGCTAACGACGGCGCGGGCCTCGGTCGCTTGCAGGAATTTCTCGCTAGAGGACGTCCACGTCGAGGGAGCGGAGAGAATCGCCGAGGCCGTTGCCAAGTACGACGTCGACAGGTTCATCCACGTCTCCTCGTACAATGCCGACGCTGCGTCGCCCTCGGATTTCTTCTCCACCAAGGTACGGCCCGGCGCGACGTAGCCCTGCGCTCCCTCCTTCCCATTTTGTCTGCTCACATTTTATTGCTTCTTCCAGGGCCGAGGCGAGCAGGTGGTGCGGAGCATCTTCCCGGAGACGACCATCGTGCGGCCGGCACCCATGTTCGGCTTCGAGGACAACCTCCTCCTGAGACTAGCCGGCCCCACGAACCTGTTCACGGCCAACAACATGCAGGAGAGATTCTGGCCCGTCCATGTACGTCCGTCTGTCGCAGGGTGGCCTGGATGAAGGTGGCGACCCCCCCAGACCCCCACCTCACTAACTCCCGATAGGTCATCGACGTCGGCCAGGCTCTCGAGCTGATGCTCTACGACGACAACACGGCGTCGCAGACGTACGAGCTGTACGGCCCCAAGAACTACTCGACGGCCGAGATCGCCGAGATGGTAGACCGCGAGATCTACAAGACTCGGAGGCACATCAACGTGCCCAAGGCCATCCTCAAGCCGGTAGCGGGCCTGTTGAACCGCGTGCTCTGGTGGCCAGTCCTCTCGGCCGAGGATGTGGACAAGGAGTTCATCGACCAGACGATCGACGAGTCAGCCAAGACGTTCAAGGACCTGGGCATCGAGCCTGGCGACATCAGCAAGTTCACATACCACTACCTGGTACGCCTTCCCTTTTTTTTTTTGTTCCAGGAGAGTGTGGTCCCCTTCTAACTCTTCGTCGGCTAACGTCCCCATAGCAAGGATTCCGCAGCTCTTCCGTCTACGATCTGCCACCGGCGACGGAACGGGAAAAGCGGGAGGAGAGGCAGTACCTGCACGTGGTGGACGACCAGTAAAGAGCTCAGGGGTGGGAGCGGCATCCCCTACGTGTTGTATATATGTGACCGCAGACAAACCGTCGGACCGGTAGTCACTTAGATATTTCCTGAATGTGATCCATCCAACTAGCTGTCGGCGTCTAGTCTCCTAAAGAAAATATGCGATTCAAGAAGCTATTATGCGAGAACATAAATTCCACAATGCTGTATACGGCGACTCCCCTTAGTTGGGTCTTCGTTGTGGGTTTAGGGGTGCTCATTACTGGCAGTGATTGTTGCTTCTTCGGGTAGTTAAAAAGCGAGTGAGCGAGCATGAGGGGACAAATCTCCGAATTCAACTGCTCACTCAATCGCTAAACCCCACCACAGCCTTCACTTACACCCAAAATATCACAAAACTTCACCCCCCCACACGAATTCATTCGTACCAGTCGTAGCCATGGCCCCCGACGACAGCGACGACGAACCCCTGTAAGACGTCCCTCTTCTCCTCTCTTTTTTCTCATAGCGCAGCCCAGGTATCTATCGTCCCTATTATTGACCCAACCCCCACCCGCAGAGTCCTCTCCTCGTCCGCGCTGGACGCCCTCCAGTCCTTCTACGCCGAGCGGGACGCGCACACCCGCAAGTTCGCGGACCTGCAGGCCCAAGCCGAGCAGGATGCCGCCGACCGCGATGGCGGGCCTCCGCCCGTGTCCATGGACGTCTTCACGGAGGACTGGAACGAGTCTCAGTTCTGGGTGCGTCGTGTATAATCCCTGCTTGCTGTTGCTGTTACCTCTTCCTCTTTTCTAACGAAGGCTCTCCGGGGACATGAGGAAGTAGTACTCCGACGAGACGGCCAAGCTGCTGGCGCGGCAACTCCTCGACGGCGTCGGAGATGAGTCCGAATCCGCAACGTCGACAACGATCGCCGTCGTGTCGGCGCCGAGCGTCTTCGTAGCGCTGAAGAATCTCGTGGCGGTATGTCCGTTCCCCAATAGCCCTCTCGCGGGTCTTGGCTCCCCCCTCGCACTAACTCCCTCCCCCAGGAGCGCGAACTGCAGGTGAAGGTGAAGCTCATACTGCTCGAGCACGACCGGCGCTTTGCCGTGTTTCCCGAGTTTGCGTTCTACGACTTCAACGAGCCGATAAAGCTGCCGCGTGAGTGTCTACCTTACCATTTTTCACTTATACCCTTCTCTATAAAAACTCGGACATCATCCCCCTACCCCTTTTGTAAATAAAGAATCTCGTTTTTCTAATATCCAGCCAGAGGGACTGAAAGGGACGGCGGACCGGATCGTTTGCGACCCCCCGTTTTTGAGCGAGGACTGCCAGACCAAAGGTAGGTACTCCAAACTCCCCTACCCCTTTTCTTGACCAACCTACGAGAAATGAAAGCTGACACTGCCCACAAAACAAAAAGCCGCCCTCACGGTCCGCTGGCTCGCCAGACTACCCCTCAACGCTACTCCCACGCAGCCGCTGCCCCGCGTGATCGTGTGCACGGGCGAGCGGATGGAGGCGCTGGTGACGGGGAAACTGTACCGCGCGCTGGGGGTGCGCACGACAACGTACGAGCCCATCCACGCGCGGGGGCTGAGCAACGAGTTCTACTGCTATGCCAACTTTGAGGGGGCGGATTGGCGGTGGCGGTAGATATGCGGACGCCTTCAAGTAGAGTCAGCAAGTAGCAGGCACATAGGTCCTTAAAAAGGAGATGCGGAATGTATAAGGATACAAAGTCACGCTATTTGTTTACTTTTTGTTCGTTTAATCGTTCTATATGCTTTGCCGCCGGCCTCCCTGCCTATCTTGCCTGCCTGCCTGCCTGCCTCCCTGCCTGCCTAGATGATGGATGGATGCACACAAGTCCATTTGCCCCTACTCCCCTACTCCCTCCCCTGCCACCTTTAACCCCTAAAGAAGTTCCTCCTGTTCCCCCCCCCCCCCCACCCCCAGCCCCGGGCCATCCACCATCCCCTGCCGTTATGCAAAAGCCAACAGTAGCCAACCGTGAGGGCAAATAGAGAAAAGAAAAATGAGAAGAGAAGTAAGAAAAAGAGTAAACCAACTCATGAAGTCGTCCTCCCATCGTTCACCCAAAACCAAATGATATCCATCCACCCTCGGAAGTAGGAGTTGTGTATGTGTGTGTGTGTGTGTATGTGTGTATGTGCATGTCGTCGTGTTCGCTGAGGGGCTCTTTCGTCCAGCTGGTTGCTAACATGTGTTGTGACCGTAGAAAGTAACAAGGGAGAGAGGGAAGGGAGGTAATGCGGGTAGGTAAAGCATATATAGGTCAGGACGGAGCAACTGCCCACGCCTATTCCTCTCTGTTCTCCTACCTCTCCTCCTCCTCTTCTCCTTCTCCCCTCCTCCTCCCCTCCTGTTCTGCCTCTGTCCTCGGGATAAGATAAGAAACGCCGTCTGAAATGAGATCATGAAAAAGAAAAAAAGAAAAAGGGAAGGAAAAAAAAGAAGATGAAAAAAAAGTCGTCGATGATATCCAGTCGAGCGAACGCCTATTCGCCTATTGCGCTCCGTGCCGGGAAGGGATGGCATCCTTTTTCCCTTCCGCCCCGTAATCCGATGGAACGCCGTGAGATCTGATGTCGGTGTGCAACCGCCATTATGCTAATGATCTTATGATGTAGAAAAGGAGATAGGCTTTGGCGCCGAGGACGTCTGAGTTGGAGGCTAGCTCGACGCGGTGGTCGTTGAAGGCGAACCACTGCTCCGGGGGGGGGAGGGGGGGGGGGGGCGTTTTCCAATGGCCCGAAGGTGGGTTGGTGAAGAAAACAAACCTGGTGTCCAAAAAGGCAGTTGAAGCAGATTGGACCCCGGGAGATCGAGCCGGCGGGGACGACGACGGAGAGGCG